>JACXGI010005604.1:0-14588 GCA_016801175.1 Esox masquinongy | reverse complement strand
TGAAACGGTCAAAGTTTAGTGAGGACAGAAATTGAAGGTTCAACTAAAGGACAAAGCGTCCTGAAACCAACTGTGTCCGGAGAACATTGAAAGCCCCAAACCCAGAGGGACATTTGCTATGAGATCCAGACTGTGAGCCCTTTACTGCATCTCTTTAACACCTGACGCCTGCGGTCGGCAGCACTGCGGTCGGCAGCACTGCGGTCGGCAGCACTGCGGTCGGCAGCACTGTGGTCGGCAGCCCACAGACGATAAAACACAGAAACATCTCTGTGGTTTGTCGCCACGGCGCCTTCATATTCTCAGTGGCCTCTCGCCACAAGCCCTTCATTTCCATTCCGGGTCAGATCCCAGGTCACGGTCCCATTATCCCTGTGTACTGCTGCTACGGCAACGGCCGACCGCCCAGCCCACCACGCTTCAGATTACCGCAGATTACCATATTAAATGACACGGCTCCAGCAGTGTGCTACGATCATCCATCCATCTGGGTACACATACATCAAGTCCTCCTCGTTTGGGGTGGATTAATATTTTGTTCAGTGGGAGAAACGGGTCACATGGAGATATTCGGCACACGTGGCCACGGGGACGCCGGACCGGCCGTGTTGTGTTCCGCATTGGCCACCGCGCTACCAAATCAGATCATCGCAGCGGTTTATCACCGTTGCGTCCCGGAACCACCAAGAGACGAGTAACAACGACAGTTCTGGGTGTTTCATGTGTCCCAGGGTCCATAAGACATTTGGTCTTTGGCAACATTGTGGAAGTTACAGCTCACTGCCTAGAAATACATGTTGACAAGTACACACGTTCTGTTTCCACAGACATCCAGTCAGCACATTGACAAATGGCTAACTAAGGTAACATATGATAAAGCAAAACATTTCAGTGCAATAAGAAACCACTAAATATCAAGGGATGGGCTATGGGGCTTGTAAGGCTCCACCAAGTCTTAAACACTGTAATTATAGCCTTTTTATAGACATTCAAGTCTATCGAGGTCAGCGTTCCAAGGAGACGGGGAGAAAAACGGTTGGATCTGAAACAACAAGGGGAGCTCGAAACCGAACCTGGAAAAAGATTCATGCTTCAGCAAATTAACACCGGCTATCATCAGAGTGCTTTGGAAGCCCAAGGCCGAATGGAAAGGGTTGGGGTTTTTACACTGCATGTACCTAATATTCAGAAGTGCCAACAATCTAGCCTGGTAAGCAGTCTGGTGAGCAAACATTCCACTCCATGTCATTGCAAATCTTTGGCATACAAGAGGTGAATTTGTACCAAGGCTACCGGTAATAAGTCCCCCAAATAGACAAAATGATATAAGCAGTTGCGGATAAATTAAGAATATGGTAGCTGTGATTTGAGGCCCCAGCTTCGGAGGTTTGGATATCTGAAGCTTTGTCTTCAAGGGACAAATGGCTGTTTCCCAGAGTGGGACAATAAACCCTGTCTCTGCAAACACACAGAGCCAGTGAGAGCTTCATATAGCTTGTTTTGTGTGAAAGCAGAGACTGGTACTGATGGGAAGAAGTAGGAGAGTAGGTTGAGAGCATGTGTCATAAATACACATAGCCTACACACGCTATTTAAGAAACAACACTGTCTTGCATTCAGTCAGAAAAAAATATGTTTCTAGTGTCTGGAAAGACTTTCATTAGACCTGACGTGACTGAGATAAAGACCGTTGTCTCAGACTTTCTGAAATGGTTGAGTCAGACATAGAAAATCAAGCTGGTCTAGGCGACATGTTTGTTCTCGTTAACAGACAACGGATTTGTATTGTCAGCGCTAAATTACTTTGCTCCTAGATTTCCAATCAGGTTGTACAGCAGTATTTCTTAATCCCATCTCTGGATTTTGTGTTTTAACCAAGCACAATTGCAGGGGTGGTGGTCACTCCGAATGTGCAACTAAATGAAAAAAATATAATAAATAATTGAAGTCTACTAATAGCTTTAATAGGCAACCTATCAAATGTATCTCTGTGCCTTTTTATACGTGCCTCTTGAGTGTATGTAGATTTAATTAGCAGAAAGCCCTTGTTTTATCACCCTGGGCTTAGCATGACTATAGAGATCAGGCTCAAGTAAATGTCATAATTAAAATACAGCTTAGCAAACCACCAAACATACAGTATATCGGCCAAACAATAAGAGTCTATTTGATTTTGCGCACCCCTACGCGATTAGGAAATGTAGCTGCCTTCCATTTTCAAGGAAGGAGACAGATCTTATATAGTCTGGGGAAAATCTTGGGATATTCATGAAGAAATGAGGCCCATCCAGTTACCAACCAACATGATATCGCGCAGAGACGCTCTTCTTTCCTTCGATCCTAAAACCCCAGCTGGCTCCAGTAAAGCTGTATGATTCTGTCAGTTACTGACTCCATAGAAGTGACATTGACATGCCTTTACAACATTACATGTTTAACATGATTGACTTAGGCAAAAAAGAAACGCTGGTCTAAAACAAATTTTGGACGAATAGGCCCAAATGTTTCTGGATACCTAATCCCAGGCTGCATTTGATCGGAGGTTGTGATTGTTCGACACTGAGTCGGCTCTTATCTTGGCCTCAGGTTCCTTAAACAGTGATATGGCTCCAGGAGTCATTTGTGATATTTCACCATGCAGTGTTTTTTTCAAGCATCAGACACTCTCAGTGGTATCTATTTGATTTTAATAAATCAATAATATGGAAAAAATACCCAACTGAATGTCAACCAAACAGTGGGTCAAAAGAATATACATTTCATCATTTTAATCAGGACACCCCATCATGTTTGCAAAATGCTTTAATCATCTTCCTGCCAATTCTATTCACTCAATGAGAATTATACATGCCTCCATTACGATGCAAATAGCCTTAGCCCTTGCCTGTCTGCCTGCCTACGGACACCAATGGGAGCCAAGGGCTGACCCGCTCATGCTCAAAATCTCCAGAGGGCCCAAACCCAATTATTGTTATTATTTCCAGCAACAGGTGTAGAGGCCCCAAATCCAATGTCACTTTAGCAGCCAGAAAGTCCAGCGCCAGCCCAACTCAAACGGCATAAACCACAACAGAAAGTGTACGACAGCAGTATCACCACTGACATGCAGATTTCAGGAACCAAACAAAATGGAGCCTAGCATATATTCAGTATACAAACAAGCAACTGGTGATTGGTTGAATCCTGGTGGATCGAGGGAATTGGTTCTGGGAACATCTGACTGGGTGGTAGTTTCTGGCTTTGGGTGATCGGGCATATACATCTTCCCCCGACTAGCAAAATGACAACAGGGCTCAGAAGCACGACAGCCCTGCCCTTAACAGAATGTGTCTTTTTGCACTTTTGCTCCCTTAACTTAAATCAAGTTTAACAAGACTACAGAAAGTCCAACCCATGCGTTCACATGCCAGTCATTGCAACAACAAACGTCAACCAGCCTGTGGGAACTGCATTGCCATGGTGCCCGCAGCAAATGGGGCGGGGCTGCTATGTAGGTGCGGCCCGAAACTTCACCTGACCCCTGTGCACCTGCTTGAATGTCCCAGACACCTCACCTCTATCTATGTCACGTCAAGCTGTCTGATAAGGACAAGAACACTGATAAGCTCAGTTTCCTTACAAGTTGCTTAATCAGTGGAACGTTTTTCATTCAACCCTTCTCACAGCTTGGACCTAAATGTGTTAGGTCTGAAATACATTTGTAGTATAATGTGACTAAAATAAGATTATTGTCTGACTGTAAATGTACAGAATCTTAATGCCTGGAAGTACTTCTCACCTTCAGTCGCTTCAATGGAATTAAATCAGGGAGATGAGCATGAGTGTAGGAGAGATTGGTTATAAACTAGTGCTGCATTAGGCTACCTAAAGACACACCCACGCGCGCGATCAAATCTCAGACTAATTTGCAAAAGACCTAAAAATCGTCCTTGCGCTAAATGGTGTCTAAACAACAATGTACAGATGAAAGGTGAACCGGGATTGTAATGTCATGTACGGTTCTCTGTGCTGCGTGTGACAGAAGTTCATGAACTATTCTTGAACACACTGCAGAAGAGTTCGGCCAACAATGTGACGTTTTAATTCTTCAGAAAGTGAAACTCGAACCAACGATTAAGACGAAAAATGCTCATTGCAACGAATATGAACTCAGAGCAGGCTTCTGGTATTTGATTGGATATTAGACCCAGTGTGGGAAAAAGGCAAAGGCTACGGTTTAGCATTTGGCAAGTATTCAACTGATTGACCAGATGAAAAAACGGATAAAAACAAAGACAACATTGAGAATTAAGAAATAAAGGGAAAGAAAAAAGTATGTCAACGGTGGATGTTAGCTAGCACACAAATCAGACATGATGGCTTCAGGCACTGAAAGCACAAGAGAGGTAAATGTATTAGTCCAATGCTAGGCTACTCGACATACTTTAGATTTCTATAACAGTCTCTCACTTATTAAAAAGTGAATTATTCAATGTAAACGGACAAAATGCACTTATTTTGGTTAATTACACTTGACCGCAATTCTGTAAAACGCATAGACTATCAATACACGGCGAATGTGTGGACAAAGACCCGGTGCATGAAATAAATCAGAAAGAGACGGTCTAGTCAAGTAAACTGACAACATGGTCCACGGATACCGTCCACGTCAAGGCCTTGTATCAAACAACACGTAGGGCACTTTGTATAATATTTGCATCCACATGTCATGGTTCGCACTTGTGCATTTCTGAAACACAGCGACTAGGCTTCAGTTCACACCACAAACATCACCCCCAGGCGACCACACCAACTTTAAGCGCAGTTGAACATTTTCCTTACCTTGGTGTTCAATCCAACGAGAATGGACAACGATGAGGGGAGCCGCACACACTTGAACACGAGACAACAAACCTTTTAACAAACCGGTCGAGACGTAAGCAAAAGCGCGACAAAAGTAAATTAACGTATTTTGCTGAGTTTATAAAAACGTTTCTCTGGGCCAGTTATTCCATTCGATCCGTTGGCTTGTTCTCACGCGCCGTAGCACACACGCAAGCTGCCTCCACCTCAATGCACTCGCCCGACCAGTGACGTCACGGCGGTGGAGGCAGGATCGGAGGAGGGAGGCTCGCGGGGGGTGTTGGGTTGGTGGTAATGGATGTAAGGACAATGCCATGTAGTACTTCTACTCACAGCCTACCCTGTTGAGTAAAGACGGGTTATGTTAAAAAGTAGTCTTTATAGTCCATGTAAATTGACTACGTCATGGAATTTAATCTCAGTGTACACAGGGACCAACAAGCGTTGTTTTAATTGTGTTTTACGTGAAATGTTGATGAGTTTGCCGCGTAGAGGACACGTTTACGCATTGCCTTTGAATGGAAGCCAGGACAACCACGCCACCTGACCCTTGTTCAATGTTTATTCTGAAACTTGGTTTTCCTGCAAGACCTTTATCGTCAAGAAAAGTATCGGGGAAGTATGACAAACCAACCCGTTAAAGTGACTGTGTGCTATGCGAGTCATGATGACGTTCATGAGAGAACCTTCGTAGACTGATTTCCTACAAATGTATTTAAAGAGCACGTCTTACGTTATATCTTTTTTATATTCTCTCACACAGAATGTCTTTTTACCGTTATTTAACCAGTAACATGAAAAAAATGACTATTAAAAACCTATTCTAAAACTAACGGACAACCAATGTGAGGACTTTCTAATAGGTTTGTGGTGTTCTCCCTGGTACTGTAGTCCTCATTAGTCCACGTGTTGCTGCATTTTGAATTCATTGTAATTGGCCAACTGATTTTTAAGACCAGACGGTACATCACTGCAAATACAAAAGCTGCTATTCAGGTTAGGATCCATTCGGAATTTCATCATGTAAATTTTAAAAGCACTAGAGTATTAGAGTGTTGTGACTGGCTCATTATTCCAACTCTGGAAAACAGTCAAGGCTGAGGCGGTACCTGTTTGCTATTAGCCTTTTGATCCATTGTAATTGATTAGTATACTGGAAAGTAGAGTTGAAATGCATGCCTTTTAGGGTATTTGAGAAATCCAGTATATTGTATAAACGCTACTACATTTCTAGTATTGACACTAGAAGCATTAATTGAAACTGAAGCGTCTCAGTTTTTTAAAATAAATGTATTATTTTGCTCCCTTCTGTTTGGTACTGTATTTCAGCAATCCACTCTGAACAATATTTAAATTGACTGTTCTCTAGAGGCCCATCTATTCTTAGAAAGTGCACGGGAACATAGGAAATTATTGGTTCACTGTATATGTTTCTGTCTTTTAAAAAAAGAGGGAGATAGAATACCGGCAAGTTTAGAAAGCCACAACGTATTTTACAGTGTAAAAGATGTGATCATTAACTCTGCTGCATATGGATTTTAAGGAATTGCCCGGCCAGCAGTCCCGTGTGTTGGTCCATTCCCTGAGACCAGAGGCGTCGCTAGGATCACAATACATTCGGGGCTTCACTTTTTGAATGGAATTACTGAAATAAATCAACTTTTTGATGATATTCTAATTATATGACCAGCACCTGTACATGCGTAAAATGTCGATGTACACGCTACCGGCCTACAAGTCTACATTGTCATAATGCACGATCGGAATTATAGATGAATAGATCAGGGGCTATTTTTTATTATTATTATTTTTTGTCCGTTTGAGATCCTGGGCTATTCATAAAAGATTCGGGGCTATAGCCCCGGACGCCCAGGGCTAACGACGCCACTGCCTGAGACAATAGATAAAAGAGAGCACATTAGTTGTGCGGAGCCTCCTGATGTTGATGGCTATAGATTGCAGCATGGAACGCTTGCTTAAACAGTTAATTGACATTGATACATTTCTCGGGGGGCAGACAATCTGCAATCTAGAGACTGTACAGGGCACAATGCTGTCCAGGGTGGACGCGTTTTTGAATAAACAATTTCTAGTTAAGTATGAGTATATGCAAGCAATTTAAAGTTTGCCTCTCTCTCTCACACACACACACACACACACACACACACACACACATAAAACAATCTGCCATACAGTCATAAAAGGCCTGGGGGGGAAAATCCGGGGGAAAACATAAATACATTTGCCATAGCTGTTTTGAAAGTACTGCTGCAGTTTAGTTTCATAGCTGAGTTACAAATTCCGATTAAAGATCTTTCGGAAATGGTTAGGGTTAGTGTATTATGCAAATGTACGTACATACTATCTACACATTCCCCACAAGGTATTTTGGCAGCAATAGGGAAAAATGATTTCTGGCTTAGGGTTTAGGAAAAACGGTTTAGGCATTGCAGGTTAAGTTTAGGGTTAGGCGTTAGGGCTAGGTTATGTTTAGGCATAAAAGATACTGAGGTTAAGGTTTGAGATAGGGTCATATCAAGGGTTTGATTTAGGTTTCAGGTCTCCATATGGACTGAAAGATTGATATTTGTGCATCTGTCTGTCTTTCATTCCGCCTGTCTGTTTTCATTCTGTCTGTATATCACCCCAGCCTGTGGCTTTCAAGTTCTTGTAATGTCTTGTATTTGGAGTACATTTTTGTCTTGACAAATGCAAAAAAATATGCAGGGGGAGTGGTCTGAGTTATGGGATCGGTATGGGGTGACAGGCAGAGGCGCTGGCCATCGTAACATTGCACTGTTTCCTCCAACTCTCATAGGAGAGTCCTGTCAAAGTATCTATCATTATCCTGGTGTGGCACCCCATAAATCAGCGTTGCACCAACGCCCCCAACAAAAAATACTACCAGCCAGGTCAGCCCCGCCCCTACACACATGCCTCCTCTTGGGACCTCGTCAGGGGAGGTATTTTATGGGTCCCATGGTGCAGCCCTCGGGTGGAGGCCAGAAGTAAAGAGGTGAACAACATGGCACCAGGCAAGAAGAAGAAGAAGAAGACGAAGAGCAAGACGACGAAAAAGAAGAAGTGGAAGAGGAAGAATTGGTAGAAGAAGAGTTGGAGGAAGAAGAAGCGGTGGAGGAAAAGGAAGTGGTGGAGGAAGGAAGAAGACAGCCAGCATATGGAGCGGGAAGAAGATGCCAAACTTACGACTGCCAGCACCCATTCCTCCCAAACACCCACCAGGATGCTGACCCAGAGTCGACACTTTCTCCCTCGCCTCCTCCCCTCACCCTTCTCCTCTGTTTATAAAACTCCCTCCAAGGCCTCTGTGTCCGTTCCTGGTGTTTCTCCCCGTTACACCGGATAAAGATAGATATTATTCCGTAGAGTGATAAACAGACCATTAAGGACACCCCGTCTGCTTACTGTTGCTTTCCAGCCTTTGGCACAAAGAATTCCATTGTTCGGACGAGACAAGGCCATATAGTATCTCTGGTAAACCATCCACTTTGTGTAATTACAGAACAACAGTCTACTATAACTAATCTCTCTGTGGCCCTTTCATTTTTCTTCCTGGTCTTTGCTTTGGTTTCCTCCATTTACACCACAGCGTAAACAAACATGACAACGAAGCAATGCAAAGAATGAGATGAAGTGGAGAGGCATTGCAAAACGGAAGAACAATTGATTGGGTTAAATTAGACTAAGCCGGCACTCTCTTTACTCCTGAGCTATCCCTGTTTTGGCAACATAGAAATGAGAAATGTGTTGCGGATGAGACAGATTTGAAGGCGTCAAATCTCTATTTATTACTGCCTTTGTCCACAGCAAATAGACAAAAAAATAAAGATTCATAATATTAACTGATTGGCTTGTTAATTAATACAAAGGAATTGGTTTGACATGGTGCTATGACATTGTAATGTATTATTATTCTGTAAATGTTTGCCTGAGTTTTCACAGGCAGCCTAATTGGTCTCTGTGTAAACAGCCTCAGGCACTGAATCTTAACTTCTCATAAAAATGTGACCTATTACATCAGATATTTTTACACCAGAACTTTTCAGAGCTGATCTCATTTGTCAAAACGGTATCTGAATTGGGCTGTCTAGGTCCTAATTCATGATAACACAGTAGAAACGAGTGTTATCATAAAACTTACCTTATTCTGAAAGGTTTTTAATGACAGCATAGCATTAACATTACAGCAGGATTGGTATGCTATTGAGAAAGGAAGTGGGTTTTTAAACCTGGTTACTCCCTTACCCAGTATTATGTTTCCTGTCCAAAGCCGCCCCCATGTGTTCGTGTTCAGTACTCACAACCATTTTACATTGATTCTTTAGTTGTAATGCAGCTGTATACCAGAAGAGGGTGCCACTTAGCTAGTTTACAATAGATCCAAAGCATGAAGTCCATGATCAACCGAAGGATACAGTTTTTCACAACTGCTAACAAATAGTTCCTGAACGTGTACTACATTTTCTCAAATCTATGAACACACTTCTCAAAACTCCCAGCACATTGATTAAAACTCAGATATATCATACAAAATGAAACATCATACGCAAAACCGTATTATCTGTCGTGTAAATAAAACGTCGCCCAGATGCCGCATAAAAGCATCAAATACACGGACACTACTGATTACCCAGGATTTCCAAACTTTTCCCGACAAGTTTCACATTTTGCATGAGATTATAGACTATGAATTGCATCCTGAGAGTATTCTTATGTGCAGAAAATACTGCCAAGAAAAAAAATGTTGCCAAGAAAACAAAAGGAAAAAAAGTGTGTTTTTACATAGTTGTAGTCATAAAAATACATTTTTTTTCTGGCTTGGCCTCAGCAATCCTGTCTCTGAATCGGGCCAAAGACCTTCACCTGCATCTCAGACTATTGTGGTGGGTCGTATATGAAATCCCTGTCCACAAGCCTTTTTGTTTCAGACAGCATGAAATGATTAGACCAGAGACAGGCAGGTATGCGGTATGAGTAAGGTATTGAATTATTTTTGCTCTTCCAGGACTCTTACAGCAATCAAACATAAATATGGCATTCTAGGGTGCCTTACAACAGGAACTTAGTGCTATCCGTGATAACAATTACAAGAAAACAACAAACTCAACAAGACGGCTTTGTAGATCAGATTGACTCTGTTCCTCCTCACCTTTGGGTTCATTCCTCAAACAACCATCATCCCCTTGTCCTTCGTGACCACCGCCTTTAATAGGATTGAGAGGTAAGTGGTTATTGAGTACAGCTGGCTTCAATCAGGTAAGTACTGTAAATATGAATAAAAGGTTCAAGTTCATGTCATTTTCCTGTACTGTCCTGTTCGTGTAAATACGTACAGATTCCGAGTAAAGAAAACAGGGTGGTTAGTACAAAAGTAGGATCACACAATAATTAATCTGCCCTCATTTCTGAATGTCCAGATTTTGATACAACAGTGAAATGGCTCAGGTTAGCCTGGACTCTCAGCCCAGCCTCCCCTCATTGTCAAATCACATATAGAACATGGTCAAGTACAGTGTCATGAATGTCGTTACAGATCATTATTCCTCTTTCTCTCTCTCGTCCACCTCTCACTCCTCTTCCTCTATCCCTCTCTGGTGTTGGGTAGGGTAGTGGTTACACCATCTGACCAGTAAAGAGTGTCAGGGTAGGGTAGTGTTTAGACTGTTTTAGGGTAGTGGTTAGGGCTGTTTTATGAATACAAATATATGTAAAAAAAAAACCTAATATAAAATCCCCAAATAATTACTTTGGTGTTGATGCATTTAATTCTGAAACCTTGAATATAAACTATTCGAGTATTTAAGATGGGTTTCCACGTATGTGCATGAGTCATGCAGTGGAGCACTCTCCTCCCGGACGCCCCTCTTCTGGAACCTGGAGTGGATCGACCAATCAATCATAGTTAAGAAAGTAATTCGGCCCATGTCGACACCCATCTCCCCTGACTATCCAACTAGGATGTCATCCATTCAGACCAATGTTCCACTCATCAGCTCTTCTAAATCACCTCACTGAGTGACTTTGGGGAGTCGAGCAGCTAGCTGCGGATTCTCTTACAGATTTTGCCAGGCTGGGCATCTGTCTTTGGCCTAAGGCACCCTTGGTTCTTTGGAAGGTGACATACATCCTGTACCATTGGGGAAAACATGTTTATTTGACTTTTTAGGACATTTTTAGTTTACAGAATATCATGTGAATCCTGCACATGACATTCTGCCTTTACGTATCTGTTTCCTGTAACAATTTCTTGTTACTGCAATTCTTCTAATAGCTAGTTGGAGAAGGACCGGGTCAAATTAAGATATAATTTGGTAACTGAATTGTGTTCCGACATCTGCCGGGTCACAAAGTGAATTGTTCTGGGTAATGTTTCCCACAAATCTAGGGGCTCAGCCAAAAGACAAACAACTCAGAAATGAAAAACCATAGGACTTTAATATTACGGTTGATTACAACCGATGAAAGGGGGTCATTACTAACCCCGCCAAAAGAAAGACATATCCAAAATAAAAACATAATAGGGAGAAGCGTAGATTCACAATGCAGAATCTCCCTGCACTGCTGATAGGAAATCTGAAAAGCCTTGAAAAGTTAAACATGTATTTTTTTTAGGTCCGATTTGACTAATTTAAATACAGCATCTGTAGGAGAGGATTTTCAGGGTTTCCATATGGCCATAGACCTTGGCTACAATATCGACATATAAAGAGACCAAAAATATTCCGTAATTCCATATCTACTGTCAATTTTGTCGACACTCTCCACTTATCTGTAAAGCGAGAAGGAGACAGGGATGAATATGGAGGAGTATAAAATGGTGTGAAATTCCTCCTTAAGTGACAGATGCATCTATCTGCTAGCTGATACCCTAGACTTCCCGTCATTGCGCTTTTGCTAGTTATCATTGGCAGGCAAAACTAGCTCTAATTTACTTCTGACAGCACAGAGAGACATAGAAATAGTACCCAGGGGTTAATCTCACTCTGGGGAAAAATCTTGCCAAAATCCTGAACTATCTCTTTAACAACTCTGAAGATCATTTTACTCCAATATGATGACAGAACCTCAGTGAAACCCTCAGTGAAGGGAGAGAGACAGCGGGAGCCAGGAAGATAAAACAAAATAATTTATTATTAATTTATTATTAATAAATTGTGGTAATAATTTATTATTACCACAATTTGCCCTTATTGTACAAGAAACACTAAAAGAAAATGGTTACGATAAAATTAAGACTCAACTAGAATTTTGGACCAGAGATAGAAAATGTTTTGAGTCTGTGGTCTCGTCTTACAAGCAAATGCAAAATATGCTGAATCTACTATACAATATAGTCTGGGAAAGACATGATTCCAACCATTAAGGAATAAAAACCTCTGATAGGTGCACTACTTTCTATTGATTTTTCGTGGCGTGCCGGTGCACAGATAACTGTCAAAGGTGCTCCCATACTATTAAATCACCAACTTCATGAGGCTGTTGTAAAATCTGGCCAAACTTTCCTAATACTCATCTCTGGATACTCCGGTCTCTCTGCAGAACTAAGGAGACCTGGACACAGGTCAACCAGGCTGCAGTTATGACGCAAAGCGATCCATCCCTCCAGATCACATCATCAGTACCCTACATACCCCGTCCTGTAACCCTCCTCTTCAGGGATGACCTAAAATTATCGCCTCCGGCCAGTCTGTGTGTGGGAAGCAGGGGATCCAGCAGCCTTGAGCAGATGGAGAGCACCTGGCAAAAGACGGTGAAAAGACACTGTAAAGACGTCATTCAAATTATTAGAAGCTAGATCAGCAACACAACCAGGTGGACTTTGGACAGAGACAGCCAGGCGTCGCCAGGTCAGGTCCTCCTAGGACCTGTCCAAAGATAACCCAGCTACTTAATAGCTCCGCCCACTTTGCCAAGCACCAGACCACCGAAGGGACGACAACAAACCACCCTGAGACAAGACCAAGTAGAGCCCCCAGAGTTCACTCCCATCGCATGAGCGTTAGGGACGGCATGGGGTAACACGAGTAAGCCAGTGACTCAGCCCCCAAATAGCTTTGGAGAGAGGATATTCCAGAGCATTGGGTGGAGCCTGCCAGGCACAGACAGCAAGGGTGGCTTGTAAATCCAGTGCCTTTCCATTCACCTTCACACCCCTGGGCCAGACTAAACTTAACCATAGACCCTACTGAAAAGATGAGTATTCTATAGACATTTAAAGGTTGAGACTGAGTCTGTTTCTCTCACATTAATTTGGCAGATCATTCCACAGTAGTGGAGCTCTATGGGAGAAAGCCCCGCCTCCAACTGTATGTTTAGAAATTCTAGGTACAGTAAGGAGGCAGGCAGGACCAATTTAGAGAGATAAGCAGGAGCAAGTCCATGTAATGCTTTGAAGGTTAACAGGAAAATCTAAAATCAGCCCTAGCCTTAACAAGCAGCCAGTATGTAGAGAGGTTAGCATTGGAGCCTTATTTCAAGTTAATCAGCATCTTATCACTGTGCCATCTGCATAGCTGTGAGAATGAACATTGTGTTTCTGGATGACATCACAAAGAGGCAGCATATAGACAGTAATTTCACTCTTGAGGGCCCCGCTTGGATATTCGTAGTTTTTGAGCCATTTTGGATGATAATGCTGCCTTAGTCAGTGGGGTTTCCCAATAAAACACAGATACTTCCTCCACGAAAAAACATTTGACACTGAGCATAAATAGGATGTTGAACCAACAGGTCAACGGCCAAGTACAGACTCAAGTCTTAATCAAAACTTAAATTATCACACGTTTTCAAATGTGATATTTAAATGAACATCATATTGCTGAAAGGTAGTCAGCAGATCCAGTCTGAAAACTGTTAGAAATTAGATGGTCTCTCCTGAATATGCTTTTCTGTTGTGTATAATTAGATGGTCTCTCCTGAATATGCTTTTCTGTTGTGAATAACAGTGGCTTCAGCTAACTATATACAACAAAATAGCAATGCCACCCAGAGTCCTTGATATACTCTACAGAGAGCCAAATCAAAGTCTTTTAAGGTCAGAATAACAGTATTTATAAGCAGGCTTTTATGGAGATATCTTAGTGTTATCATGTTAGCCATATTGGAATCAGAATAAAATTTATATAACCAAGGTACAAAAAAACACAGTGAAATATTAATGTTTCTAGAAGCCCTGGTTTGACCACAGAACCAAAAATATATATCACAGAACTATGTACTGGGATCCTTGCTTTACCACTCTTTAATAATGTTGGGTGACGATCAACCAGGAAAATACAAAACCAAATGAAACATAACCTAAAATTGTTAAAACTCCACAGTGTTGATTTGGGTATAACCCTCAAGCAGACACTTCGGCGGCACAATGTATTCCTGTGTCCAATGGGTGGGATCTGAGCCGCTGATATAATGCCGCAAGAACACCAACAAACACATTATCGTGATGAAGGGTGGTCTGCAGCCAAAACTACCCCTCCATTACCGCCTGTCCAATTCGTTCACACCCTACTTTAAAATAGCTGAGAGGTCTGGGGGGGCAGGGATGGGGTGACAGGTGTCAAACAACACTCATCCACACCTCCTCTCCCTCCTCCACTGTCCTCATCCTCTCATCTACAGTATGCTCCTCCTCCCGTCCTCTAATTAATGGCGTAGCTGGATGGTATCTGTGTCCTCTATGTTGGACCTGGTTCTCTGGGTGGGATCTGTGTCCTCTATGTTGGACC
>JACXGI010005603.1:12374-46124 GCA_016801175.1 Esox masquinongy | reverse complement strand
AGATGTTGAACTGTTTCTTCTAGGGATTTTTGATCAATTGTATTAAAATGCGACATAATAACCAAGTTATGTCTTGGTGGTCGTGGTGACGGTACAGAGTCCTTGTTAGACTGTGTAGTTCTGATGGCCCGTCTAATACTTAGAATTTTTTCATTAAAGAAACATGCAAATTCATTACATTTCACAGTGGACATGAGTTATGTTGCTATCTCCTTTAGGGGGTTTGTAAGCTTGTCGACCATGGCAAATAGAGTGCGGGTATTGTTGATATTCTTGTTGATCATTCCCGATAAATGTTGCTGTCTGGCCCTGCGTAACTCATTGTTGAAGCTACCAAGGCTTTGTTTATAGATATCATAGTGAATTTGAAGTTTAGTTTTCATCCACTTACGTTCCGCTTTCCTACATTCTCTTTTCAGGGCACTTATCATCATGGTGGTTCTCCATGGTGTTTTCTGTTTGCTCATAGTTTTCTTTACCTTTACCGGTGCAACACGATCCATGACATTCAATATTTTGGCATTAAAATAATCCAGGAGTACATCAACTGACTCAGCACTTATTGTTGGAGAGATAGCTATGGCTTCCATAAACTGAGCTTTGGTACTCTCATTAATGTACCTTTTCTTAACAGAAACAGAGTTTACTGGAACATTCAGGGTGATAAGTAATAAAAGACACAGAAATGATCAGACAGGGCCATGTCTTTGACCATGACAGAGGAAATATCGAGACCTTTAGAGATAACCAGATCTAGAATGTGGCCTTGAGTGTGTGTACGCTCTTTCACATGTTGAGTGAGATCAAAAGTGTCAAGTAGTGCAAAAAATTATTTGGCATTATTGTCTACTATTATCTATGTGGATGTTAAAATCCCCTGTAATAATAAACAAGTCATAATCAACTGATATAACAGATAGTAGTTCAGTAAAATCATCAATAAAATTTGCAGAATATCGTGGAGGTCTGTAAATGGTTAAAAATAAAATTTTGGGGGTACCCTTCAATGTAAAACAGAGGTATTCAAAAGAAATAAAATAAAAATAGAAAAATAGAAAATAGAAATAATTTGAACAAGTTGGTGCCATAACGGCTATATGGTGTTATCTCTTCATCTGTATTTCTCAGTGTGATTTACATTTAGCACACATAATCAGGGTTATAAATCTAATGTATGAACTATGAGTCAATTTAGCCACATGGGGGCACGATTGGAGAAGAAATATCATTCATACTTCATTTAGAGAATCAATTAATAAATTGTACTTATGGATCTCTCAGCTCAAAAGTAGTACAATAAGGCCAATAGTGGCTCATTGCTGAAACACGCTCAGTGCTGCTTGCAGCTTTAATTATTATAATTACTACAGTGAACTGATTTTA
Organism: Esox masquinongy; assembly: GCA_016801175.1. Classification (NCBI taxonomy): domain Eukaryota; kingdom Metazoa; phylum Chordata; class Actinopteri; order Esociformes; family Esocidae; genus Esox; species Esox masquinongy. The sequence goes on along the minus strand of JACXGI010005603.1, from coordinate 44,741 downwards.
CGTATGCTAATTAGCTTAATTAGCATAATTAATGTTGATTAACTATTAGGCTGTATCCTTACCTATGCTGATTAGCGTATTCAGCATTAAATTTGTAATTAGGCTGTATCTTTTGAACCGTTCCAGCTACAGACATGAAACTAACTGTCATTCAAAAGTTTAGACTATGACCAGTTCATATAATGAAACCTTTATTGATTTTACGTCTAATAATTAGTGTAATTACCTTTATTTAACTATTAGGCTGTATCTTTTGAACCGTTCGAACTACAGACACGAAACCAACTTTGTTACACCGGTTTAGGCTATCCCTAATTCAAATTAAGAAACGTTTATCTATTATACATATGCTAATTTACGTTATTAATGTTATTTAACTACTATGCTTCATCTTTTGAACCGTTCGAGCTACAGACACAAAACCGACATTGTTTCACCAGGCTATCCCCAGTTCATATAATGAAACCTTTATTAAGTTTACATACGCTAATTAGTGTAATTAGCATTAATTAGCATAATTACTTTTAATTAACTATTAGGCTGTTTCTTCTGAACCATTCAAGCTACAGACAAAAAACAACTTTTTTACACCAGTTTATGGCTATCCCCAGTTCTTACAATGAAACGTTTATGGATTTTACGTATGCTATTTAGCGTAATTAGCATTAACTTATTATTATACTATATCTTTGAAACCGTTCGAGCTACAGACATAAAACCAAATTTGTTTCACCCGTTTAGCTATCCCCTGTTGATGGAATGACACGTTCATTTATTTTACATATGCTAATGAGCATAATTAGCATTAATTATCTATTGGGCTATCTTTTGAACCGCTCGTGCTACAGACACAAAATGAACTTTGTTTCACACATTTATGCTATCCCCACTGCAACTTATGAAATGGTAATTGATATTACATATGCTAATTAGCGTAATTCGTGTTAACTACTACACTCTATATTTTGAACCATGTGATCAATACAAACAAAACCAAATTTGTTCCACACACTTAAGCTATCCCCACTGGAAATTATGAAACAGTTATCGATTTTACATATGCTAGTTAGCGTAAATAGTGTTAACTATTTAACTTAACTAGCATTAACTATTAGGCTGTATATGTTGAACTATTCATGCTACAGACATGAAATCTGTCATTGGTAACACTTTCATGAGCTTTAACTATGTCATTTATGCTACTTTTTGCTAATTACCCTCAAATACAGACACCAAACCTTTCGATAGGTAAACACTATTTCAAAGCATAAATACTTTATAAGCAGCTAGCAAGCACATCACATTTTCTTCAGGAAATGTACTTGTCTAGTTATTATTATTATTATTAGGGCTTCAGCAATTCACTGGTGAAACCCTATTGTGTTTGTTCCGGTTCATTATTATTATTATTAGGGTTTCCGCAGTTCACTGGTGAAACCCTATTGTGTTTGTTTCGGTTCATAAGGGCTTCAGCAATTCACTGGTGAAACCCTATTGTGTTTGTTCCAGTTCATTATTAGGGTTTCAGCAGTTCACTGGTGTAACCCTATTGTGTTTGTTCCAGTTCATTATTATTATTATTATTCAGGCAAAAAAGGGTGTTTTCTGCAAATTCCTGTGAGATAAAACTCAAATGGCACTAAATGTCTGATCTTCACGTACTTTGATATTTGGCATCTAGGGACCATGGTCTTCAAAAGTTATATCAGCCAGACCATTATATCAAAAAACATGGACGCTATTGACCAATGAATATTTGAGCGGGTGTGGTTTTGCACATTGATGCGCACATCTCCTATACGGATAATGGTATAATAGTTCTACTTGGTACATATGTTCACAAGGACGAAAAGGAAAAAATGACTGCAAGGATTTTTTTATCAACCACACGGTGGCGCTACTGAGGTTTTTCACATTAGCAAGGTCACCATACTCACCCCGTTTGAGATACTGTCTTGAAAAGAGGTAGATAAGTCTACCTCCTCATAAAGAACTTATTTGCCATTGGGACTCATTAACTTCGCCTTAACTTCGTCTTCACATACATACATTTTTGGCATCTATGGACGATGGTCTTCAAAAGTTATATAAATAAGGCCAGTATCTTAAAAAACATGGTCGACATTGACAGATGAATATGGGCAGGGGTGTGGTTTTGCACATATAGACACATCTCCTACAATGATAATGGGATAATAATTCTACTTGGTGCATATGTTAACAAAGATGATACGACAGTAATGACTGCAAAGATTTGTTTATCAACCACATGGTAGCGCTGTTGGAGTTCCCCATATTTGCAAGCTTACCATGCCCACCCCGTTTAAAATAAAACCTTGAGAACAGGTGTACAAGTCCATCTCACCCATTAAGTCGGGTGAAACATTTTTTCTGCAATTCTGAATTAATGAGAAATGCTCCAAATCCTATTTCTGTAGCATCAAATGACGGATGTTAAGTGTGAGCACATTTGGTACACATGATCAGGGTTGTGAGTTTAGTTTATATGAAAGATGTTTCCATTTGGCCACAGGGGATACTAGTTAAAAGGAAAAACCATACATGTAATATTGTTTACAGCTATGGACATGAGTTGGATTTCTGTCCTTTTGGAAAAACTGCAATCTGGCTACTAATAGCTTAATGCTGAAACCCGCTAAATGCTGCTTGCAGCTTTAATTATTATTATTATTATTATTTTTATTCCGGCAAAAAATGGTGTTTTGCAAATTCCCATGAGATTAAATGGCTTAAAAGTGCCCAAATTTTTATGTTAGTAAAGGGCCAATTGCCACAACTTCTGGTGCAGTGGCATGCATGTTGGCCTCATGGTGGCGCTGTCACAAGCCTCCAAAGTTGCACTTTTTGCAAGCTCACCGCACCCACCCCTTGTGACCTAGAGTCTTGAAAATTGGCACATAGGTGTATCTCCTCATGATGAAAATTGTTGCCAGTGGGATACATAAAGTCCACCATGATGGATTTTCTGCCATTCTGGATTTTTTGAAAAAAAATAAAAAAATTAACTCCTCTGGCACCAAATGTCCGATCTTCACATTCTTTGATATTTGGCATCTAGGGACCATGGTCTTCAAAAGTTATATCAGCCAGACCATTATGTCAAAAAACATGGATGGTTTTGCACATATATAGACATCCCCTATGAGGATAATGGTATTATGATTCTACTTGGTGCGTATGTTAACAAAGATGATACGACAATAATGACTGCAAAGATTTTTTAGTCAACCACATGGTTGCGCTATTGAGGTTCCCCACATTTGCAACCTCACCACGCTCACCATGTTTAAAATAATATCTCGAAAAGAGGTGTATAAGTCCATCTCCTCTAAAGGAACATATTTGCAATTGGGACCCATTAAGTTGGGCGTAATGGTTTTTCAGCAATTCTGAATATGTGAAAAATGCTTCAAACGCTACTTCTATAGCATCAAATGACATATTTAAACCTTTTCACAAGTACATTTTGAAATATCGCTGAAGGCCCCTCAGCGTGATTTCCTAATGCATATTATTTCAGTATGCACTGACAATTCCAGAATTGTATATTATGACAACATAAATTGCCACCACAGCAGCCCATAAACACCATGTTGCTTATTAGATATGGAGCAGTATTCTGATTTCAACTGGTTAAAATTATATTTTGAAACTATTTAGGGCAGTAGTACTGTTAAAGAGTATACAGAATACTTATTGAGCAACCTTCTAAGATGTGTTATTTTCCTGAGGATCATTCCACTTGTCTTATCGATAAAACATATGCTAACCAGCAGACAGGTGTGTGTGTGTTAATAATGCCTTTGTTTACGTGATTATTCACTATTTCACTAAAGATGGCGAAAAATAATGAATTCCGATTCTTGCATATTTAGTAATGGACAAATATGATCAGTGAAAAACACCTTTATAAAGGTTATGTTGAGCTTGTTTGGCTAATTACGGTTTACGTGCGCAGCCATTTTTGTTTTCATACCACTGAATTCTGGGACCAAATGTCTCTGCGATCAAAGATGGTTGAACAAGACGATTCACCAATCTGACCGGAAGTTCAAATCTTGAACTTCTGTCTCTGAGTCACTCATCTTGTCACCTGTTGCAAATCGTGAAATACCACATGTGCGAAAGACCAGACATCATGTAATGTTAAGTTGATCAGTCTTTTTTCTTTACAGGAAAGCAAGTAAGGTAGGTAAAACTCTTTAGTCTGTCATTTGCAACATCAATAAAAACGAAATATAACGAAATTGAACAAAATAGTAAGGTAGACAATAATTGGGAACAGGGCTGTACTTATTTTACTATGTCGGAAATTTCAGAAATGGTAATTAATGACACACTAGTTAACATTTTATGTCGCTAATAATTACAAAACATTGACAACTTGATAAAGTTATTATTTAGTATACAAGAAGATTTTTTTTGAAACTGTTGCTGACCAGAGGCCTTTTTTGCTGGCCTAGTGAGGTCAGAATCAGAAAATTATATTTTTATAATTTAATATATATTTTCATTAACGCTAGATGTATTTTTACAAAGTTCGTTCCCATCAGTCTACTGACGTAGTTTCATTGCTTTTCTCTCCCTCGGTTGTGCAGTTTCCAGTGCAGCTCAGATAAATCAGATTTTCCACATGTGCTGTCTCCGAGTGAACATCTATCCTGAGGCATACAGAATTTGAAGTGAAGCCCATCTTCTGTTGAAGCAAAATGGGAGGAGGTTGTTGACTGTCATATTCTTCAACCAATCAGATTTTGAGTTTGCCATAATGAGCCTGTTATTTGGCACATAGCAGTCTTCTAGCTTGCCTAGTTGCCTACGTGTGCATTTTTCAGGTGGTGTGATCGGAAAGCCAGCTACCTAACTGAGGTAAAACTAGTTAGGACGTCATGTAGAAACATCTAAGATTTATTTTAACTTTCTTTTGTGAGGTTGAGATTTTTTTAGATGCAGTGCTTTCCATTAGATTCTTTGTTTAGATTTGTACTGAGCCCTGTTGTCTTTTTAACGCACAGTGGAGGAGAATAAATGCATTTGGTGGCGGATTTACTGGCAAAGCTTTTTTTCGAGAAAACATGGAAATTGTGAGGAAGGGTCGACCAAACCCCCAACTAGCAAATGTTCAGGGTAAGGATGTAGTAGATGCAGTGCTTTCTGTTAGATTTTTTGTTTAGATTTGTACTGAGCCCTGTTGTTTCTTAACGCACAATGGAGGAGAAGAAATGGATTTGGTGGGGGATTTACAGGCAAAGTCTTTTTTGAGAAAAGCTGGAAATTGCGAGGAACCAACACCCAACCTAGAAACCCTGTCCCAGACAGGGAAAGGATTTGTGTGGCACTTTCAAATGATCGAGTACGAAAAGTACACCTAGCTTTCAACATCAAAGGAACATCGCTTTTGTGAATACGTTCTTGATTCTTTGGTGCCTGTAATGTCATTGATTTAGGCTTTGCGATGTATATTTGTGTTGCTGCGTCCTGTCAACCTGCATAATGGTACTGTACATTCTTGATGGATTCATTCGCCATGTATTCATGTTTCTGTAATTACTAGTGTTGTAAGCCTCTTTTTAAATCACTTTATTCCACCGTCACTGTGAATATGGGATGGTTACGTCGAATGACAATAGTCTAATAGCCCATAGGATTAGGCCACCATACATGCTAGTATTATTAGCTTTGCGTTGATTGTGCTGAAGTTACTAATCATTATTTGTAAGTAGGATAAAGTGCCCCACTTTGGAAGTCAAATGCCTGTCCAACACGTTTGTTTTGGTTACGGACCTGTGTCTACTTGACAGGTAAGCAGGTTAGGACTGTAACCAGCTAGTAGTTCGTTTTAACCAGCAAGTTAGTAGACAAATGTAGCTGCCATGTACAAAAGTTGTCCGGGGGCTAATGACTTTCAAGAGGGATGATTACTTGGTCATTTAAATTACGAGATATGGGCTTAAAAAATACACTGACATGCGGATATAGGGGTGTACCGATATTGATTCTAGTTAGAGAATGTTTAGGTTCGATCTCGAAATTTAAGAGGAGTTTGCGATTCTGTGATTAAGTAGCTGCACGTCATTGATTGTGGCCAGCTTTTACTACCTCCACAATATCCATGCAACCTATCGTGTATGGTTCATGTAAAGGAGTTGGCATTAAATGAATTGCACTCATTAAACCGTTAAAAACAACTATACCGCTCTATACTTGCAGGCCTATTATTTATTTAAATTCGGTAGCAACAGTAAGGCTCTACATTAGAGATTTGTCAGCAACAATAAGACTTCAGATTTTCATAGGTTGCCTTCAAAATAAAGGTCTGTGGTGTGTCTATAATTTGTGTTGTGTAGGCTACATTTTCGAAGGAAAACTATGTGGGGGAAATTATAAATGAAACAAAATTACAATTTCAATAAAACTTTACATAGGTTATAGAATATTATAAGGTGGAGCACAGAAGATATGGTTAGAGATTATGTAACCTAATGTAGAGAACATGATCTAATATAAAAACATCCTATTTGGATGTTATTGTTTTTTATTTGCTTGTGCTCATTTGCTTTGGAGATTGATTGTGTAATACATCCAACCACACTAGATGTTTTTACACTGCACCTTAGCCTAGGGCTAAGAGCATCCTTAGCCCTGGGCTAAGGGCCTCCGAATATCTTGAAGTGGGAAAGCATCACCCTTAGCCTAGCTGGCCATGCTCTGGAGCAAGGTAAGCACTGACTTTTCAGGGCTAGCCCCAGAAAAACGGTGACAAAATAACCAGTGTGAAACGGGGTCAAGAACAAATCATAGAACGTTTATTGTCCAATCACAAAAGCTGCCCTTTCACTTAATTTACATACGCTTGTGACGCGCACCGTTGCCAACAGCTCTGTCTGTTTTGGTCCTTTCACTCTGCAAAGTTTTGTCATTTCATTATACCTGCTAAATCTTGCAGCTTGCTTTGTATGTAAATCCAGCAAATATGTCAAAAATAATTAAGGTTGACTAACCTTTTTCTAAAAACTTTGTCATAGTTTTGACAAAGTTGTTCAAGCAAATACCGACAGGGTGGGCATCTTGATCAGTCGATGTCATGAAGTCGTTAATTGAATGGTGGTAGCGTAACATTGATCATGTGTCAGTGATGTAGGCTACAGTAACATTATTTGCATGCCAGAGAGAACAAAACATTTGCAGCTTATCATAGAATGTAAAATGGTATTGTGTCGTATTTGTCCGTTAGCCCAGGGCTTAGGAACACAAATGTGAATCCTTAGCCTAGGGTTAAGCCTTAGCCCAGGGTTAATAAACTCTTGTGTGAACACAGGCTAAGCTAACCCAGGGCCGGTCTTAGCCTGGAACAATGCTGTGTGTAAAGGCCTTATTTTCCATCCCCCCACTGTAATGTACATGGGATACTTTTTGCGGAAAACCTCTTCAGTACCGCTGTGAATGTATTGTACGAAATACTCAGGAGAGTTTGTAAAATTACAAATATAATGTGAAATCATGGGGCACTGTGCTACATCCAGCAAAACAATATATTGTTGTCCCTCTTTAACCCCCAATGCCACACACTATATTGTAATAAATACATGGAATTCATATTGCCTCATTAGTTAGCAGCTAATGGCTTTTTTTAGCTAGTTACTCCATCTAAAATTATTCTGATGACATGAATATTATATCAGACAGTTTAGCTATTAATAATTAGCATTTTAGATGAATTCCAGCCTTAGTAGCTAATTAATCCACTGTTTTCATTTGTACACTGACTTGCTACTATAGGCAAATATTTAGTGGAATGCAATGTTGCCATGATTATTTCATTAAAAAAAAAACTACCTAGCAGAGTCAAAAAAATGGCTTACGCTAATGATAAATGCTATCGATGTTAGCTAGCTAGTAACATTAGCTAACGGAAATATATTTAACTAACCTCAGTTTAAGCTAACATTAGTCCATCTAAAATCATTTTGGTGACATGAACATTATTACATATGGTTTAGCTAATAATAATTTGACCATTTAGAGATGGTGTCATGCTTTCAAGCCTCGGTAGCTAATCTATGCTCATAATTGCAAGAAAAGCCTCAGTCTAAGCTAGCGTTAGTTCACTTTAAATCATTCTGGTGACATGAGCATTATAACCAATGCTTTAGCTATTAAAAATCTGCTTTTGGTAGAGAGGGTGTTATGTGTTTAAGCCTCAGTAGATAATCCATTCGTAGTATTTAAGTAACTCAGTTTTCATTGGTTTCTACAGCTCCACTTCTAACTGAGGGCTAAACTTATCAATTATACCTTTAATTGTAGACATGGCAGTTAAATTAAAATGAAATCTGAGTTGTAATTTAACAATAACACATGGGTACATAGCCTATATGCCCATGCCCTACCAAAGTCAACATATTTTTATAGTAAGAATAGGGAGGGCATTTTCCAAACAACTGAAAATCTGGAAAGGTATTGGTTATATTGTTGCCACCAGTAATAGTCTTTTGATCATCAAAATGAAACAATTCTAAAAGAGATAGTTTGCTCAATCATTGATATTAATACGCATACTTAAGTAAACATGCCTTTGAAAATTATAACGATTATCTCTTCTGACCCCATCATTGTCGTACAACAAGCAACAGTGAATTCATTAATATGCTCTGCTCTGGGGAAGACTGATAAACATCCATTCAGTTATATTTACCATACAATTAGGCTAAATTTATTACATTCTGAAAAATTCAAGCAACTACCTAGTTACATTGTTTGGTGCTTAAGGTGTTATACTGCTCTGATAGTGTCAGACATTTGAAGTATCCATATTTATCTGATGCAGAATATTGTATTATAATACCATTTGAGGTAAATGTCCTGAAAACTATTGCAATGCAACATGCAAGTACATTCAGTTTGGCCAAACAGTGGCAGCATAATAGCCATAATACTATCTGTTGTTCTTTGTCACTCAGTGAGATTACATTTGGTACACATGATCGGGACTGTGTTTTTACTTTGTGTGAATGATGTTTCAAGTTGGCCACATGGTGACACTATAGGAAAGGAAAAACCATAGATGTCGTATTGCACCCCTTGTGACCTAGAGTCTTGAAAATTGGTACATAGGTGTATCTCCTCATGATGAACATTTTTGCCATTGGGACTCATAAAGTCCACCATTTTGGATTTTTTGAAAAACACTTAAAAATTAACTTCTTTGGCACCAAATCTTCATGATCTTCACATACTTTGATATTTGGCATCTAGGGACCATCGTCTTCAAAAGTTATATCAGCCAGACCATTATGTAAAAAAAAAACTGTAATTTTGAATTTTGAAATTGTAATTTTGTTTCATTTATAATTTCCCCCACATAGTTTTCCTTCAAAAATGTAGCCTACACAACACAAATTATAGACACACCACAGACCTTTATTTTGAAGGCAACATATGAAAATCTGGAGTCTTATTGTTGCTGACAAATCTCTAATGTAGAATCTTACTGTTGCTACCGAAGTTAAATAAATAATAGGCCTGCAAGTATAGAGCGGTCTAGTTGTTTGTAATGGTTTAATGAGTGCAATTCGTTTAATGCCAACTCCTTTACATGAACCGTACATGATAGGTTGCATGGATATCGTGGAGGTAGTAAAAGCTGGCCACAATCAATGACGTGCAGCTATATAATCACAGAATCGTAAACTCCTCTTAAATTTCAAAATCAAACCTAAACATTTTCTAACTAGAATCGATATCGGTACACCCCTATATCCGCATGTCAGTGTATTTTCTAAGCCCATATAGCGTAATTATTGGTAAGTAAGATATCTCCTACAAGGATAAAGGCATAATAATTCTACTAGGTACGTATGTTGACACGGACCATACAGAAAAAATGACTGCAAGGATTTTTTTATCAATCACATGGTGGCGCTATTGAGGTTTTTCACATTAGCAAGGTCACCATGCTCACCACGTTTGAGAGACAGCCTTGAAAAGAGGTAGTTAAGTCCATCTCCTCCAAAGGAACATATTGGCTATTGGGACCCATTAAGTCAGGCATAATCATTTTTTGGGAATTCTGAATTTGTGAAAAATGCTTCAAACGCTACTTCTATTGCATCAAATGACTGATATTATGTGTGATTACATTTGGTACACATGATCAGGGTTGTGAGTTTAGTTTGTATGAAAGATGTTTCCATTTGGCCACATGGGGATACTAGTGAAAAGGAAAATCCATACATGTAATATTGTTTACAGCTATGGACATGAGTTGGATGTGTGTCCTATTGGAAAAACTGCAATCTGGCTACTAATAGCTTAATGCTTAACCCGCTAAATGCTGCTTGCAGCTTTAATTATTATTATTGTTATTATTATTATTCCGGTAAAAAAGAGTGTTCTTTGCAAATTCACGCGAGATAAAATGGCCCTTTACTACCAATTTCTTTGCTAGTAAAGGGCCAAGGGCTGCAACTTCTGGTGCAGTGGCATGCATGTCGCCCTCATGATGGCGCTGTCACAAGCCTCCAAAGTCACACTTTTTACAAGCTCACCACGCCCACCCCTTGTGACCTAGAGTGTTGAAAATTGGTACATAGATGTATCTCCTCATGATGAACATTTTTGCCATTGGGACCCATAAGGTCCGCCATGATGGATATTCCGCTATTTTGGATTTTTTGAAAAACACTAAAAAATTTACTCCTCTGGCCCCAAATGGCCGATCTTCACGTACTTTGATGTTTGGCATCTAAGGACCATGGTCCTCAAAAGTTATATCAGCCAGGCCAGTATGTCAAAAAACATGGATTCAATTGACCATTTAACATGTCCAAGGGCATGATTTTGCACATGCAGCTCCGTAAAAATTTAAGAGACCACTGCACCTTTTTCTTTCCTTTCCAAAAAAGTCAAAAAGGAAGGTTTTGATTGAGGAACAGAAGGGTTAAAATTAAGAGACCACTGCAAATTGAATGCTTCTGTTCCTCACTCAAAACTTTTCTTTTCAACTTTTTTGGAAAGGAAAGAAAAAGGTGCAGTGGTCTCTAAATTTTTTACGGAGCTGTATATAGACATCTCCTACAAGGATAATGGTATAATAATTGTACTTGGTACGTATGTTGACAATGACCATACGGAAAAAATGACTGCAAGGATTTTTTTATCAACCACACGGTGATGCTATTGAGGTTTTTCACATTAGCAAGTTCACCATACTCACCCCGTTTGAGTAAAATCCTTGAAAAGAGGTGTGACGTTCTGTTCTGTTTTGGTTTGGCTTTGGTTTTGAATGTAGCCCTGTCATGTTTGAATGTTTATCAGTCTTCCATGTGTTTGCCTGCCTGCCTGTTTTTCTACTGTTGGGCCGGTGGCTTTCTACTGTTTTCTTGTTTTGATTTTCCTGCCTCTGTTCCACCATTAAATCCTATATTTGTCCTTCAAGTCTGTGCTTGGGTCCTGCTTTAACCCTCCAAGGTCTGAGGTGATTTCGGCCGGATTTCACTACTTGGACATTTTGGGTCCTAGATTCATTTCTGTAACAGATATAATCTATTATGATGTATCCTGGTAATCACAACCCCCATGGCTACAATAAAAACACATAAAAACAGACTTCTGGGACACTATTTAGAAACCTCATGTTGGAAAGGCAAAAAAATGTTTTACAAAAAACATTTCTGCGATACAGTATGATAAAGTTTTATTGAAACCATTATGAAGTTTTGTTTACATGTTTTTTTCTGATATTTCCATGCATTTATTGTCATATTACATTGATTTGGGCTGAAACTAATTAATAAAATTAATAATATAATGTAAAAAAATATAGGTTCCCCAAATAATGTTGGTTCTTCAGCCTAGAGATGAAACAGAATTTTATGAAAAAGAGGTAAGGCATTTTTGTATAAATGATGTGCATTGACACCAAACGGCCACCAGATGGGAGCAGAGGATCAGTAGCGCAGTTGGCAATAATTTTTCCCAAAAATCTGGGTATGAAACCTAACTATATGCCAAAAATAAAAGGACATCCCCATAGTATGTTGACAGAAGAACATTTTTATAATACAAACAACATAATTCGGTGCTATAGATGTATAAATAAACATAAAAAGCGATATACTCACTACTTATCTGGATGGGTCGTCACTCAGATGTTTGAGCTGAATGTCCATTACGCATTACCTGGTAGAAAGTGTTCCTGGACAGAATAACCTTCCTTGGCCTCTTGATTTACGTTCAAATGTGTTCTAATACGTTTTGGATGAAAACAAAGAGCTATCTTGCATAAACGGAACAAAAACTACGTTGGTCATCGCCATTAATGATCAGTGATCAGGGACGCGGCCATCTTGTTTATCGTTACCATGGGACTGAACTCTATGACATCCCATCATTCCTACGTAACAAAGGTCAAATCTAGGCTATATAAGCCATTGAACTAATGCCATTTGGGATTCGAGAGACAAAGAAACAATAGAAGACTCCAGCGCACAATGGCGAACGGTTTTGTCCAGATCTACCAGGTGGACTGAATTGGCCAAAGGGACCCAAATTATATAGCATTCTCTTCGTTAGAATTCCTAGATTTAAGTTAAAGTCATTCGCACGATTCTAGTGATTCGTTTTCTGGATATGTATGGAAATGTAGGTTGCGCGCGCTCGGTCACCGGTGGCATTTTACCTTTTCCTATCACGCAGGCTGTGTTAGCACTATAATAAAAAACGCACCGTTGTTATCTTCGTACGAATGCCTAGATGTAAGCTAAAGTCAGCGGTATGGTTGTAATGATTACTTTTCAAGATATTCATAGAAATGTAGCCTACATTATGCGCTTCGGTTGGCAACCATTTTGTGTACTATACTTTTGGCTGTTTATCCCCATGGGAATACAAACTACGTACGGATCATTTTCTCGGAGTTGTCTGGATATTAGGTAAGTAAGATTCTTGTTATTTCAATTCAAGTTTGTGATATTTATAGACGTGTACACCTATATGGTAAGTGAGAGGTGGCCATTTGGTTATACTCTACTATTTATCTCACGCAGGCTGTTTTCCCCATATAACACAATCTATGTACTAATCACTTCGTTAGAATACCTAGATATGAGCAAAAGTCAGCCGTATGATTCTTGTAAAAACGTTTTATGGAAATGTGCGCTGTGTGCGCAGTCAGTTTTGGTGCGCCTCTCCCGTCGCCTCTCAGGCGATGATTCCCATAGGAACACAAATGGAACGCCTCACGATGATGTCTAGATATAAAAAATACATATTTTTTATCAATTATTGTTTTTTCGATTATTTATGCTAATTTATGCTAATGAGCAATATCCGCAGATTCTGACTCAGGAGGGTTAACATAATCCTGACAGCATGACTGACCCCACAATGGATCCAGCGGACTTATGGAGGAGATTAGAGGACCAAGAGAGGCGCCTTAACAACCTGGCCCCGCTCATTTTGAGGGCAATAGCCTCCCGCCAGGGGGTTTCAGCTGGCTGTTTCGGCCCTCTGCCTGGAGGCCTTCCCAAACATTTTTTGGGGGGGAGCTATGGCGGCAGCTGGTGGGGAGTGCCCCGGCGTCCCAGACCCTGAGCCGGTGGAGCCCGGCGTCCCAGACCCTTAGCCGGTGGAGCTGTAACGTTCTGTTGTTTTTTGTTTGGCTTTAGTTTTGAATGTAGCCCTGTCATGTTTGGTTTTTGTTTGTGTCCTTACCCGCAACCTGTGCCTGTCCTTGTTGTTTGCACCTGTGTCTTGTTTGTCCTCGTTAGGTCCCTATTTAGTTTGCCCTCTTCTGTTAGCCCTTTGTCAGTCATTGTGTTTTGTGCTTGGTTCATGTCCGTCCCTGCCACCAGTCCGTGTTTTTGCCTGCCTGCCTGTTTTTCTATTGTTGAGCCAGTGGCTTTCTACTTTTTTCTTGCTTTGATTTTCCGGCCTCTGTTCGACCATTAAATCCTTTATTTGTCCTTCAAGTCTGCGCTTGGGTCCTGCTTTAACTATATCGTGACAAGAGGTAGATAAGTCCACCTCCTCATAAGGAACATTGGGACTCATTAACTTCACTTTAATGGTTTGGCGGCCATTTTGAATTTGTGAAAAACACTTGAAAAGCATCTCCTCTCGCACCTAAGGACCGATCTTCACGTACCTTCATATTATTTATCTATGGACGATGGTCTTCAAAAGTTATATCAATCAAGCCAGTTTGTTGAAAACCATGGCTGCCATTGACAGATGAACATGTGCTGGGGTGTGGTTTTGCACATATATAGAGTGACTTGCTCACTTTTGTAAAGACTATGCAAACATAATAGCTAAGTATAATCACACACAAGCTAGAAACCAGGGTCAGTTACTGTGCAAACATAATAGCTAAACATAATCACACACAAGCTAGAAACCAGGAAATGTTAGCTAGCTGGTAAGTTAATGTTGTTACCTAGCTGGCTAAAGTTAACAGTAACGTCAATAGCTATAGCAAAATAACTAGCAATACAAACAAATTTGACAACGTTTTGAAAAGGAATTATCTGTAGCTAGTTAGCAAACGTAACACTTACCCGTATACATGTAGGAATGTTTCACAGCAGACTGAAAAAATTATATATCCTCTGATTACATACAAAGTCCTTTGTTGTTTGCGTTTAATCTGTTGACCTTGTTTACAATGCGTCTTTTCAATATCGTTCACAGTCAAGGCATTCAATACTCCAAGAATCTATGCATCTTTCATTGTCGCTATCATAACTGCCATGGTTGACCGTTTTCTTGTAAATGTAATCCGTGGACAGTTGTTTTATACAAGAGGAGCTAGTGTTTTCTTTCCACCATTGGCACTGCAATGAAATGCCTCAATTTTGCCTGAACGTTTTGAACAGTATCAAAGTCTGGGATTTCCTCATCATTGTCCGATTTATCTTCTGAGTCATGGCATCATTGTACTCCAGAAAGTATATATAATAGTAGTATCTCACAACTTCAGATTTGTTGATAACACCAGCAAAATTCAGGGCAGCGATGTGATTCACAGCTGTTGCAATGGGATCGCAGTTGTCCATTTTTGAAATTCCAAGATCACAATGATTTACTGACCAAGCAGTCGCGTTATGACGAAAGCCGATTACATGATAGACCAATCAGAACTCAGTATGTCAGCATGTCCAGCCCCTTCATTATCTCAGCCAATGGAAGGAAAAGTCCTGTATTTTCCGCTGGTTAAACAAGGGTTTTTGTTTTACATTTTATTCGTATTAACATACTATTTTGTTATTAAGTCTCATGAAAGTTCACATCTTCAAGAAGGCATTTCTGCATAAAAGACAAATTGTCCCATAACATGCTTTTCTTGTTAAAAACGGCTCTCCTGAAAAGTAGTGACATGCGACATCTGCCCCTGTTCAGGAATTCTGTCACATATGGGCTTCTGAATCAATGGTGACTTGTGACTGTATATAGCATAGGATTTTAAAGTGAGTGAATAGTGAGAGCAACAATGGCTTCGGTATTGAGTGATACACTGTGGTAGCCCTGACTTATGAAACAGGCTGCAGAATGGAGAATAGAAAAGTGGGAGGAGAAATCTTTCCTGATCAGAGTGGCAAGCAGCCCGATAGTTCCAAAAACAACTTATTGTGCATACTTAGAAAGGTGCACATTGACCAAGGGATCATGTGTTGCCCCCCTTCTTTCCCCGGAAGGGGTTGACCATGGATGGGCCATGCTTCCTCTCACATTAGGAAGAGACCTAGGCAGGGATTTAGGTTTTATGTCTTTATGACCTCAGGATGCCTAAGGAAATTGTGTATTAACATGGTCTTATTGTGCATAAGGTGCACATTGACTAAGGGATCAGGAGTTGGTCAGGGATGGGTGAAGCTTCATCTCTCACAGAGACGTAGGGACGGATTTAGATTTTATGACCTCAAGATGCCTATGGGGAAATGATGTATTAAAATAGTATTATTGTGCATAAGGTGTTTGTGCATTGACTAAGGGTAGTGGTCATGAGTTGCCCTGTCCCTCTTTTCCCGGAAGGGGGGTTGACCATGGATGGATCCATAGAGTCACAGGGTATTCTGGATCAATGATGACTATGTATAAACCTGAATGGTGTGTGCGCATGTGTGCTGACTAAGGGAATTCTTGAGATCAATGCTTCCTTGGCAGGTGGGCATTAGGAAACCTAAGGGTTTTGGTCTTGAGTTGGCCCCCCTCTTTCCCTTTAGAAGGGGGGTTGACCAGGGGTAGAATCTCCCTTCCTCTCCCACACAAGGAAGAGAGCTGAAGGTGGGATTTAGTTTAATAACTTATTTTAGCCCCTCCCTGGGTGAGTGTTTCATACTGTGTCTTATGATGGTCATTGTATGTACTGGTTGTGTGTCTGATCAAACCTAATGTCAGTGAGAATAAATGATTCCTTCTGCCCAGCATTACCAGGATTTAAAGATACGCCTATAGAAATAATAACTGAAAGACTGCCTGAATATTTAGAGCAGGAAATCAACATTTATGAAAATAATACTGTTACGGGTTTGTGTTATCTATTCTTGTGGTTACTATTTTCTTTTTTGGTTTGTTTCTCTTTTGGAATGAGCACAAGGTAGTGGCAACCTATGAATGGGATGCTACTCCTACTAATTGAGAGACCTGCCTTCAGCACTTGATTGGGGTAGAACCATAAAAGGCGGTGCTATGTTTTAAAAGTGAGGTGGGAGTGTAAGGAAGGGGAGTGAATGAGAGTGTTTGTGACAGACGGGGTTTTTATTATTCAGAAAAATCAGCATCTGACTCATTCAGAGAGAAATCCAGTCACTCTTATAAGAGCTCAGGAGCTCTTATAAGGACCAGTCTTCTTTTCATAAATAAAACATATAATATCAGGTAAGTTTTCTGATATTATATGTTTTATTTATGAGTTAAATTTGCTGAATAAGATATATTAAATACAATGGTGAAAATAAAGAACAGTGTTGTTTTTGTTTTTAATAGGCTTATCAACAAAAAAAATGTCATTTTCAGGAGTGATAGATTTCACAACAATTTCACGGGCAGAATATCGAGGACAACTCTGGCAATCTCCTTCCAGATACATGATAGGTAAACTAATTATGTATAATTAACTGTTTGTAAGTTTTAAATAATTAATGGTTAATTAATAAAATGTTTTTTTTTCTAAACGGAAACTTTGTGATTACAGCGGACACGCCCCCCAGGGGAACCCGGGCACTTTATAGGCCTTCCAATCTACCATCCCATCAAATAGCCTGCACATCTGTGGAAGAGTTTAGTGTAAGGGATAAAGTCGATCTACTGCCGTTCTGTACAGCACCAGGATTTCAGATAGATAATTCAAAAGACTTGTACCGACCGACAAACCCGCCTGTTGTGCTAGACAGAGACCGACTCCAACTGGTTAAATGATGATGGATGGGCTCAAGATACTCTTGAATATGGTATGAACAGTAATATTATTTGTTCTTTTAAAAATATATATATTTATTCAACATGCCTAATTTATTAATATTCGATTTAAAATCTAATTTCAGAGTTAGATTATCAACGCATCAAAGCATAATGTTTTCACCTCTATGTTTGACGGTGGGGATGGTGTTCTTGGGGTCATAGGCAGCATTCCTCCTCCTCCAAACACGGCGAGTTGAGTTGAAGCCAAAGAGCTCGATTTTGGTCTCATCTGACCACAACACTTTCACCCAGTTCTCCTCTGAATCATTCAGATGTTCACTGGCAAACTTCAGACGGGCCTGTACATGTGCTTTCTTGAGCAGGGGGACCTTGCGGGCACTGCAGGATTTCAGTCCTTCACGGCTTAGTGTGTTACCAATTGTTTTCTTGGTGACTATGGTCCCAGCTGCCTTGAGATCATTGACAAGATCGTCCCGTGTAGTTCTGGGCTGATTCCTCACTGTTCTCATGATCATTGCAACTCCACGAGGTGAGATCTTGCATGGAGCCCCAGACTGAAAGAGATCGACAGTTCTTTTGTGTTTCTTCCATTTGCGAATAATCGCACCAACTGTTGTCACCTTCTCACCAAGCTGCTTGGCGATGGTTTGTAGCCCATTCCAGCCTTGTGTAGATCTACAATCGTGTACCTGACATCCTTGGACAGCTCTTTGGTCTTGGCCATGGTGGAGAGTTTGGAATCTGATTGATTGATTGCTTCTGTGGACAGGTATCTTTTATACAGGTAACAAGCTGAGATTAGGAGCACTCCCTTTAAGTGTGTGCTCCTGTGTGTGCTCCTAATCTCAGCTCGATACCTGTATAAAAGACACCTAGGAGCCAGAAATCTTTCTGATTGAGAGGGGATCAAATACTTTTTTCACTCATTAAAATGCAAATCAATTTATAACATTTTTGACATATGTTTTTCTGGATTTTTTTGTTTTTATTCTGTCTCTCACTGTTCAAATAAACCTACCATTAAAATTATAGACTGATCATTCCTTTGTCAGTGGGCAAACGTACAAAATCAGCAGGGGATCAAATAATTTTTTCCCTCACTGTATGTTATAAAAAAAAAAAGGTATTACAAGGCATTTTTTTATTCGCTCTATTTCTTACCTTTTAGAAAATGTAGCCGCAGCTGTGACATCTTCTGAAGAACGGCAAGGTGGCCATGGTGATGGATCTATGACAAGAGAAGGATGTGATGGCCAATATGACCCGCAAGGGGATAATGATGACGTTGTGAATATCTCCGTTGTTCAGGTCAACAATACATGTAATGCCAATGTTTTATTGATTGTTACACTATCACGCAACCATTCTGATATTGATATAACCACTAAAGAAGAATCTACACCGAACCATTTCGAAAAGCCTTTTCTAGAGCTTTAAAAGCCAGGCAGGACCAATAACACAGACGTATGTTTGATTTGTTAATGTGCCAACGCCAACAAGATAAAATTTATTGGAAGAAAAATCTTCCACTTCTCATACATAAAAATCTGCAAAAATCCCATACCAAACGTTACAATAGTTTGTAACATGGAGCCATCACCATCACACATAGACTATAATGCACTGATTGAGCAGATTAAAACATTAAATCCACAATCAGATACAGCATCACATACCAAAGACCATTGAATTGAAGCCCTTCTGATGCATTGCACATAGATTATACATCGTTGTTTGATCAAATGAATGAGTTAATCCCAACGCATAACTTAGAATCAGCAGCATCGAGTCCTTCACCCATAGCCTCTGGAATCTTGGATGATGAAAATGAGTTAAATCCAGAACCAGAAACAGTTTCTTTACATATAGAACCATCACATAGTTCAAGGCCATCACACAGACTATGAAGCGTTGATTGATCAAATTAAGGAATTAAATCCTGAGCCAGTTCCTCATGTGTCTTCTATAAAGCCAAATCCAGAGCCATCTCCTTTAGAGCCACAGGCTTCCCATTCAGGCTGAGATATTAGACAACAGGGCAATGGTGTTAATAGAAATGTTAATGTTGTTTATCGTAATAAATTCAACAATATTGAAATCCGGCAGCATTTCAATTTTACTCACATGAATGAAATGTACGATTATTCTGGTTTCAATGTCAATGTATTAAATACACTTACAGAACTGTTAGAAAGAGCTACTACCTATGCTGACCATAGAGATATACTACAGCTAGAAATTTGAGGGGATATTATTCGAGACAATATTTCTCATGTTATGGTTAATGGAGATGCAATCGTAGACCAGTTTCTGGCTATGATAGAATGTCTTGTACAATCCAATTTATCGATCTTAGCTGATAAACCTTAGAATTGATTGTGCAAGTGGTGAGAAACCCACAAGGAGGTAGCAAGAGGAAGGCTCAAAGTCAGACGAAATCTGAAATAATAAACAGCAAAAGGGCCCATCTTATTATCCCTCAGAATTCAAACAACAATTTATGTTTTGCCATATGCTTGGCACATTTGCTCTTCCCTGGGTGTACCGATATTGTGGGCTTACAGAAAGCTATTGATTTTCAAAGGGGTGTAGGTTTATCCATTCATCAAGCTGTTGCTTTCTCTGATATAATCAAATTTGAAAGCTTATCAAAATTGTGGTTCTGTATCAGATTAGGCATGATTCAGCTATCTTGAAATTCCAGAACACACCTACCCCTCATCCACAAATGCTGTATTTGTTTGTACAAAACAATCATTATTACGGTATTACCAACTTTAAGGGTTTCATGGGTATGTCTTTCGTTTGTAGCGCCTGTCACATAGGATATAACAGATCAGGCGGGCATTCATGTTTGTACAACTGTTCCACATGCATTGATACAGATTGTCCATTTCAGCCCCTGCAGCTCACAAAGTGTCATGATTGTAACCGTACATGCCGCTCAGCTTACTGCTACGAAAAACATAAGCTTGCCTCATGGCATCCAGTGGCAGCTAATTTTGCCAGCTGGTGTGACATCAACAAGAAAAGTCCATTATGTCATGCCAATTATAGCCTAAAAATTAATAATCCCAAACCACACAAATGTACAATAAAGCGTTGCACAATATGTAAAGGGCTTATTGGATGACGTTGGCCTATTTGAGAAGCCCCATGAATGTTATATTCAATTATTGTTAGAAGAGAAGCCATCAGAAAAAAAGATTTTTATGACTTTGAGACTAGACAAAATGACCCTTCAGGATTACACCTGGCGGTATATGTGTCTAGCTTGACCTTCAAGGGCAAAAAATGGTCGGCTAAGGGATCTGATTGTGCCTTACTCTTTTTAAAACCCTTTAGGAAGGCCAAGTATGGGAACTATACATTCATTGCCCACAGTTCACGAGCTTATGTTTCCTACCTTCTTCTAAGCCCCGTGGTCATGCAGGGCATGACTCCAACTCTTATTACCCAAGGAAGCAAAGTGAAATACATTGATAGCTTAAGTTTCTAACCCATGAAACTGTCTCAAATGCCAGAGGCTTTGGGCTTCCAAAACTCATGGAAAATAGGGCGGGTTTCCTCACTTTTTTAATTCTGAGGAGAACCTCAATTACATTGGTCCTTATCCCGGTCCTGAAATGTATGGGGCTGATCAAATGTCAATCCATGACAGAGAAAAGTTTATGGCGTGGTATGAGACAATCCGTCATGAGAGCTTTGACTTTCATAAAGAGATGAAAATGTAATGTGACAATAATGAAAACATCTTTATTCAGCATGCCTTGAAGGGAGGTGAAAAAATAGTTTGGACCTTATCATATAGATGGCTATGCAAGCATTGATGGTGTTGAGACAACTTTTGAGTACAATGGATGCTTTTTTCATGGTTGCACATCTTGCTTTTTGCCACAGGAAAAATGTCCTTTAACAACAATTTTGTGTGATTAAGGCAACAGTCTATCCTCCTTTGGGTTTGTTTCTTCTGGTGTTACCCTCAAGGGGTCCTAATGGGAAGCTTTTCTTTAGTCTTTGTCGTACATGCAGTGATGACAATAATCAACAACTGCCCTGTGATCATTCTGATGAAGATAGAGCTCTGACAGGGGTATGGGTCACGGAGGAATTCAATATGGCCCTTGCTAAAGGCTACAGTGTAGCTAAAATATATGAGGTGTGGAATTTTGTCCAAAAATCTGATACTCTTTTTAAAGAGTATATCAAGACTTTCTTGAGAGGCAAGCAGATGGCTTTGGGATATCCTGCATCAGTCCCTGATCAAGTGAGCAAAGACAGGTACATTCAGGATTATTATGACAAAGAGGGCATATGTCTGGACCAATTTCTAGGGAAAGTATGCTCAGAGAAGCAATATGCTGACAACATCCCTTGTTAGAGATGCCCAACAATTCACAGAGTTAATTTTTTCAAATCGATTTGAAATTTCTCATTTTGGAATCAAGACGTTGCTCTGGTACAGTGGAAGTATAAAAAGAAATACAGTTGCATAGCAACAATGGCCGGGGTCCTCCAATATGGTGAGTATAGGTCTGGTGGGGAACACTAACAGAATGAGACTGTGTCAGATATACATTGAGGGCAAGATGTTTTTGTGAAGCATTGTATTATTGACAACGTAGATGTCATTGTTCAACATATTCTTGCGGATCACACTATATGGGGAGATGTATGAGGCAAAGGACAATGAGCATAGAGGGAAACAGATATTTACTAAACAATGAAATAATAAAAACAACAGGAAGTAGAACACCGTAGAAACTGTACAAAAAAGAGTAAAAATCAATGGATGAAACAAAATAAAAACAACAGAACTAGAAATATACTACACACCATTTAGAAGTAGTTCAAAAAACAAACAGGGAACAGTGTAAGGAGAAGTCACTGCAAAAACTAAGGGCAAAAAATATAAACAACAGGAACAATAAACAAGGCATCTGTAGAGTAACTCCCAATTGGTGAAGTGGATGTAAAGTAATTAAGCAAAAGTAAGATGCTGACAAAAAAACAATATAAAAAGGCAATATGAAAGCACAAGTAAATGTGGTGTGCTTGCTAGCTACCCTACTCCTTGAATTTGCCTCAATTGCAAATTCAGAAGGCCATTGAGAATTGCCACTTGTACCCGCACAACGATTTATCCCACTTGTACATACATTATACTTTATACTTGTACATTTCCTGTCAATTTGTATATTTTCCTCTGCACATTTAGAATTGCATTTGCATTAATTGCACATCCATACATTCCACTTGTACATACATTATACTTAATACTTGTTCTGCACTCCTTACGCTGATTTGCTTATTTAAAATTTGCAGTGGGGAAAGCTTAAACGTGTGAAACATTTGGTGTCATATCTGTGGCATGAACGATCACAGATATGAAACAACCGCGACACTCCAAACACTGGCAGTGTCCATGCAGACCGTCTCCACGACGCTGTCTACGGTTCGGGTGGTACCACGGACTGCCTCAGCCAGGCCAGCAGTGGTTCCGCCATCTTTAAAACCTGAGTCAGCCTCTTCAGCGTCGCCCCTGCAGTGGCCGTCAGCATCGCCCCCGCCAAGGTTCGGGCCTGTGGTTCCGCCCAGGCCTTTACTAGGGTTCCCTTCTCTGCCCTTAAGGGGTGTCATCCCCCCAAGGTCCTCTTAAAGTCCCCTTAGGTTTCCCTCTGTTTCCTATGTCTGTCCCAAGTTCCTTCTGTCCCTTGTTTTTCCCTGGGTTCCTGGGTCCTGCTGCATTGAATTTGTTGTTGTCCCTCTTTCCCCTTATGTTTCCTTTGTTGGTGCCCCGGGTGCACCGTTTGGGGGGGGGTGGTTCTTGTTCCTAGTCCTGCCTGTTTGTTTTTGTTCACCCCTAGCCACCTCTGTTCATTCTTAGTCACACCTGTTTGTATTAGTCCTGAGTGTTTGCACCTGTTCCTAGACCTACCCTTCATATGTCAGTGGATTCCCTTTAGTCCTTATGGAAGCATTGTTTTCTGTTGTGTGTTTGTGGTCCGAGGATACAAGTCTCCAAGCCTGTTTGCGATCTTCCTGTATTTATTTTGTAAAATAGTTCAGTGTGTTAGCCTGCCACAGTTGATCCTGTCTGCTGTGTTATTTTTGCTCCTTGCTTGATTTTCATTTTTGATGATGGGAAAGCAAAGTAAATTAAAGAACATGAAACAAAGAACCGAAGCTCTGTACATGAATCTTTCTGCGGCCATGAATGCAAATCGTGACAGCTATTTGACATTGACTGACCACCAGCAGTATTTTTTCACTTTATGATAGCGATGATGATTATATTATCTTTTTATCATCTACATTAATTTATTTAATCATCACCATCATTGCGCCACACACACTACCTCCTCCTGCTGCCGTCTCCCTGCAAGTCTCTCCCTGTTAATCATGAAACTACTCCATGCTTACTGTACGGCTTCAACTACTCTGCTCCTGCTCACTCTGTCCCTCGGCCCTGTCACGCTCACACTGTGCCTCCTCGACTTCCTTGTCACACGCCTGCTCCATCCACCTGTAGAGATTTACTTCTTTTGGCCTGCAACTTCTCAGTACCCCCTTGCCCGTACCGGCAAGCCTCATCGCGGACCACCCCCTTGGCGCTGGAATTAAACGAGCGACATCTGGATACCACCAGAGGCATTGCTGGGCAGAGTTAGATAAAAACCGGAGGTTTCCATGATCTACTAATCACTTGTGAATAACTCCCCCCTAGAGTTTGTGGTTTTATGTGTCTAATACTTCAGATTCTAAGACCCAGCTGTTAAACTTTTCAGTCCTGTTTTTCCAGCGAACAAATATGTGCTTTTTTCCATATTTTTTCCGTATTTTCTTTTGTTTCAGAATTTGCTCTATGTGAAACACCTTGTCTTTAGTTATCTTCACCTTTTGAAGTTCTTTGTCATAAAAAGTACCCTCTATAGATAGTCATTTATTCATCATAGTCATTTATTTTATAAACTGGTGGTATAGGGGGTAGACGTTCTGTCACGGTAAATAATCCATCACTGAAGCTCTGCTGGTATTTTTATCAAATACACCGCGCTTTGAGATACGTACAATGTTGCCTTTTTCAAATTTAAAGACAATCGCTTCTTCCTACGTAGGGGAAATAAACCATAAAGATTTTAAACGACTTCAAATGTGTTCTCGGATGTGATGTCTGATGGTTTCATACGTATACTTTTATGATAGCTATCATTATAACTCGTTACTAAATCTTGAATCACGTCAACATACCGACGTGTATTATGAGCTGTAAAATATCGACACATCCTTTCCTTCAAAGTCCTCTTATAACGTTCAATATCAGATGCTTTTAAATCTGATCCCTTTGCAAAATGTATGATGTGTTCACTCATCAGTTTTTTAAAAGACCAATTAAAGAATTCCTTTCCGGTGTCCACTTGGATTTTCTTGGGAATGCCACTCTCTTTCAAAATAGAAGCAAAACCCCTAGTCACTTCCGCTCCGCTCCTATTTTTTAGCGCTCTAACAAAAGATACCTTAGAGTAAATGTCTATTACCATTAATAGGTAACGATTTCCATCATTGTTTTCGACATGTGCTTGAATATCACATAAATCTGCCTGGAACTGAGATAGACGATGAGTGGAAAACACACATTCCTAGGAATGAACACCACTTATGCTACTTCCTGTTTCTTTAGCCACGGCTGTCTGAAGCCTCTCCTTTCCAACAAAAGGGGTTAAAATATGTTTTTCATTAACTGTTCCATCTTCTGTTATTATGAATATAACAAAGTATGCATCAAACAATTATAGAAATAAGAATGAGGTGAATCCAATATTAATGAGAATATATTTCCATTTTATTTCACAGGATTCATGATATCTATCAAGAGTTTAAAATCAACTTTCTCGGTTACATAATAATTCATGACGTTGAAGGCTTAGAAACGTCATTTACAGGCTTATGGCTCTGTATTTTTAAAACACACACACTGGTAATATAAGCATATAAACAAATTAAATGATAAACGTTACATGTCTTTGATGGTTCAAAGAAAAAACGTAAAACTTTAGACACATATTTCTACAGGCTTACCTACACCTTGCGTTATCAATTGTACCCATTGTTGAGTCATATCCCAGTTACGCACCCAATCCAAGATTTCCTCCATTCTGCACACGTTCAACATTAACAAAAGTTTTTTATGTGTCATTCACTTTTCTTTTAATAATTTGCATCATAAGATCTGTAACATTTCCCAAAAGAAAATATTGGGCTGTTGTCACAAATAACATGCATAAACAATTACCCATTATATCAATTAAATATTAGTTAAGGCTTTCAGGAGACAGATTTTAAACATAGTCTGTCGGAGACAGATTTTCTTTGTCTTCGGGTCTGTTCCGCCAGAAAGTCATAACTTCATTTACCAGAGCTTGTCGGTCTTTGTTGTCGCCCAGCAGCGACTCAGAGATCTTATTTAGGGTCTTCATGTTGGAGTTTGATTCTTTCAGCTCGTTTAGAAGAACATCTGAAATTCCACAAATCCGAGGTAGTTCAACTTGAAATCCCAAGGATTTCAGGGCTCTGGCCAATGCAGGTATGAGTCGATCAGACCACAGTCGCTTGACCAGCTCTTCAAAATTGCAGCTAAAGTAGTATTTGGGACAATAATAGAGGCACTGACGCTGTTGCTGACTTCCATGGCCTGTAAGACAACCGTTGCAGTTTTCTTTTTTGTGCTCGTCGATCACAATCCCTAAAAGTGTTACAATGCATGCTTTTATGGTATTTACAAAACCAGACTGAGTCCACCGTCAAAAACATCCAAAGACGGCAGGTCAAGCGGAGGTGTTGGGGGTGGCGTAATAGGTGAGTAGGTCGGAGGACAGCTAGGGGAACCATTCACGCTTGAGGGACTTGCATCCCAATCCTTATCCCAGTCATCTTCGATGATATTATGATACGATGGCTTCATCGTTGCCATTGGAATGTGCGTAATAGGCAAAAAGGTCTTCTCCGAGACTGCAATATGATGACCGGAATAGGTTCACCTTTGGACTCTAATGCAACGGAAGCCATGATGGCTGAAATGGTGTCTGGCCTACTTTTGGCCTTCCCTTTTTTTGCTACATCGCTCCTTTGGCAAAGGGATTTGGTTAAAATCAATAACTTGAAATTCCTGGCTTATAATATGACCTCTCTAAATAGGGTCTTTTAGTTGGAGGTTTTTCAGGATCAACGCTGTCTACTATAATACATTTCCTTAGTTTAACAATGCTCTGCCATTGTTGACTCTGTACAAATAGCTCATCAATTCACCAAAACATATTGTTTTCCAGATCACACCAAACGTTAGGCATTCGCTCACTTAGCTTGTTACGCTTCTGTCCATCACTTATTTTCTCTGTGAAAGAAACAACATCAACAAATCCCGTTGCAATTCAATTTTTTTCTCTGGATGTTTAATCTATGATGCATTCTCTCTGAAGAACTTGATAGACCTTCCCATTTGATCTCCATACTTGTGTAGCAAGTGTAGACTTTCATACTTTTCTTCATTTCAGGACACACCACATGACGAAATACTTCCCAGTCGTTGATATGGTATTCAACCCCAACTGTTGCATTTGTATATTCAGTTCCTATGGCTAAACTGTACAGCTTCACTTTAGAAGCCGGGTAATCAAACACAAAGCCCAACATAATCCCATTACGGAGGTCATGCTGATCCGTTAACAGCTTAAAGGACGGCACTTGATTTCTATACAAACGGAGGAAACGCTTCTTTGGCAACATATGTATGATATGTTGCCAAGGATACAGCGAGCCTCCGCTCGCTCTTACAGCAAGACATTACTGAGTGTTTGGTCGTGTGAATAAGCAAAACGGGGTTTCAACGTTTATGCAATGAGACAAAATACATTTATATCCATACATTTTAATGGGCATTATCTAATTAGGAAATATAGTTGGAAATGACAAAAATCAACTTACAATATTAGCCAAAATATTTTACACACGCTTGAGTGTTGTTCTTTCATAGATCAGAGTTGATGCGACAAATAAGCGACTGAAACCTGTTTGTCTAATAATAATGTTGCAAAATTAGGCTACATTACGGTGCATTGCAAAACCATTCTGCAATTGAGTTAAAACTGTCTGAGCGCTATTGACGTGGGGACGCGTCAATGAAAAAAATTTTTATTCACTGCTCCGTAACCGTAGAAGTTAGATGCTTCATTCTTCTTCCACGTGAATAGGGATATTCTGCTGCAAATAACAACGTCTCGTTTGTGTACTTTCGTAAACCAGAAGCCCCACAATCGCGATCACAAAACCTCTAGTTGACGCGCCGGCACGTCCAGGTCACACATTTTTATTAATTGCTTCGGAACCGTAGAAGTTAGAGGCTTCATTTCTTTTCCACAAGAACAACGACATTCCGCTGCAAATAACAACATCTCGTTTGTGTACTTTCGTAAACCAGAAGCCCCGCAATCATGATCACAAATTGTGATCACCTATAGTCCTTCAGGATTGCAGCAGCAGCCCTAACTAATTATCCTTGATCTTATTCTGTTGTTTATAAGTGTACAATACATAAACCAATCACAGACTGCGGAAAAACAACCAATGTGAAGTCTATTCATTTCACCCCCCTCCCCAAAAGAGAGAAAGAGCGAGTGAGCGCGCCAGGGGGAGAGGCGTGTGCTCCCGATAAAGTCATTATGCACTTGGATTGCATTGAAGACGCATTCAGTTGCTACAAGCAATTGTTTTGAGAAAAAAGAAATGGCCAGACGGATATTCACGGCGAAAGAAGTGGAATAAATGATTATGGAGAGCGAGGATAGTGAAAATGAGTCTGAACATTCAGACAATGAAAAGTATCAGAACGGAATTTACCTATTTGTAAAATAGGGTAAGTGTAGCCTAAATGCTATTCTATGATAATGTTTATTATTATTTTGCATTGTTTTAGTGGAATTACTAGGCCTATATGATAACTTGATATAACGGTACGGTAGCCAGTGGTCAAATGTGCGCCTATGCTGTGTTGTGTAGAGTGTCACCTGTGGATATAAACATTCAAAGGAAGACTGGACACATCCCTGTTCTAATCTCCACCTCTTCCAGATATGGCACATGTAGGGAATTCCAAAGGAAATAAAGGCACCCCCTATTCAAGACACCCCATAAAAAATAAAAATAAATCCTGAGTTCAAAAAAGAAGGGACTGCCATCTAGTGGTGGCTTTTGGAAGTACAATATGACAGAATAAGTTCAGTGACCCCATTTGGGCATTTTCAATGATTTTCAGAATTTTTGAGAAAAAAACGGATGTGGACGAGAGTAAAAAAAATGCCATGTTCATTTTATTATTTTATACATTCAAAACCATTCAACTTGTAGTTATTCTGAACCCCTGGGGGTATCCAAATGTAATGTAAAACAGGCTGCCTATTATGTTTCAATTATCCTTTTGAATATAAAACCAAAATATGTGCACTTGCGTTTTTACATTTTTCTGATTATTTCATATTATTACTCATGTAAGTGTCTCAAAAATGTGTTTTCAATACATCCTTCATGTAGCTGATGGTCTGCAGAATCCCAGAATATAAAGCACTTCCTTCTACTATAAAGGATGACCATTTTAGAAGCCAAAATGTCAAGATAGTGACAGGCGGATTTGAAAACTCTAGCTGTCAGAGGGTTAAACACACTGAAATTAAGAAGCAAAAGAATTTCAGTGAATTGATAACTTTCTGCAAAGCATGTCAAACGCACTCCTGCACCCGTGGTCTAGACATCCTATGGAAACGGACATAATTCGCATGGTAGGCTATTTGTTGAGACGTTTCTAACATTGGCCTAAAATCCCTTACTCAGATTGGAAACATATGATTTTGGAATCAAAATATTGTGCAAGAAGATCGTTGTCTATAAAAATAATTGAGATCTGAGAGAGATATAGTATACGGCACCCCAAAGCACGAGTGATTTATTGCTTTGATCTTTGACCATTGGCAGCTGTGTCTGTGTGAAAGCATTATGAAAATTATTTTTTTAATGGTTGTTAATTTAAGACCAGGGTGGTAACGGTTGTTTTTTTTCGTGTTTCATGTCTGGTTAGGGAGGGAGGGGTAGAGCAGGTGATTCTGTGGGAGAGAGGGTAGGTCAAAAGGATTATGAAAAATGTACAACCATGCATGCATGTTCTGGTGGTAATAGTTGTTTTTCCGGGGCTTCCTTCTCTGGGAGGAGAGGGTGTTGGGTTTCTTGAGATGTAGCGGTGCAAGAGGGGGGTTGAGTAGGTGTTACCGGGGGTTCATTCTCTGAGAGTCCCAAATAAATAAGAGGCAGGCTTCTTCCTGGTTTGCAGTTTAATTATTTTTTTTAGTTCAAGATCAATAATGGCATCAGTGCTTAATGATACACCCGTGACAACCCTGACTTATGAAATAGGCAGCAGAACAGAGGATTGAAAAAAAAATATGTTCCAGAAATATATGATGCACCAAAGAAGCTTTTTCTTAATGTGTATAGAACTCAAATACCTCCATTTAAGCAGCTAACGGATCAGCATGACCCGATAGAAAAATGATCGGTTTTGCGTTTGATTACCCGGGTTCTAAAGTGAAGTTGTACATTTTAGCCATAGGAACTGAATATACAAATGAAACATTTGGCTAGGACCTCAACGGTGGTCGCACAGATTCTATCTTACAAATAAATAAACTCTGGCTTCCCGGGGGTGTAACATTATCCGTGGATATCTTTAAACAGATGCTACCTCAACAGTGGTCACATACATTGAATGTTGCAAATACATAAAGCTCAAGGGTGCTGTCTTCCTCCCAGGGTGTAAGATTATCCTGTGGCAGGTGTAGTGATCAGGATTGATCAATGATAGTTCCTGAGCTTGCAAATAAATAAAACTCAGGGGACGCTGTCTTCCCAGGTTGTCCATGGCAGTTGTTGGTTAGAGGTGGGTCTGGATATAGTTTATTAATAATGAGTTTGTTGCTCCTCCCAGGAGGAGTGTTACAACCTCTTTGCGGTCTGTACTCCATAATACATGGAAAAGGTTGTCAGCTAGAATAAACGATGCATTCTGCCTGAAATTGCCCGGTTTTACAGATACAGATATTGAAAGGCTCATTCATAGACTACCAGAGAATTTAGTGCATGAGATCAAAACTAGTGATATTACCTTAAAATATATTTACGATCCAATAAATTCACTATTAAACATCTATTCTAATAAGAAAATAAGAATACATATAGATTCAGGATGCGATATCCCATTTGAACAGGGTACATTTAAACCTTTGCTTGGACGAATAGGTAAAGTCCAAGCAAGGTCCAGACTTTGCTACGGAGTTTGAAGTAAATGGAAAAG
Source organism: Esox masquinongy (assembly GCA_016801175.1). Classification (NCBI taxonomy): domain Eukaryota; kingdom Metazoa; phylum Chordata; class Actinopteri; order Esociformes; family Esocidae; genus Esox; species Esox masquinongy. Next base: position 13,906 of record JACXGI010005603.1, on the reverse strand, counting down.
TGTTGAGATCTATAAGAGTGGCATCTGAAAGTTAGAATCTCCATATCCGGCTGCATGACTTACAAAATTTGTAATGCTGAGGTTATTGTTGGATGTCCCGTTTATGGCAACATCGCAAAAGAGGCAAATTATTATGTAGAGATATTTAGCTTCCTCATGGATGACTGGACAGAGATTTCCCGTATGATTTACATTATTCATGACTTTAGGCAAAGAGAGAATTTAAAACACTGGGGTCATTTAAATAGCAGATTAGTTAATTTAAAACATTGGGATATTTAAAATGAAAGCGTTTCACCTGCTCACCGCTCTCAAACCTGACCGGACATCTCTTGACCCGAATGACGCCATAGTTAAAAAGCAATAAAATTGGTTGGTAAACCGCCCCAAAAAAATGTTAGTTTCATTATTCTCTCTTTACCGTTCAAAACGTCTCTCAAGAAAAAACTCTCACCAATTCAAAAAGGATTTTGCTAAAGAGCCCTCTCAACAAGTTAAAAGGTAAGATATGCTGCTAATGTTTTAATCTAACGTTATATTTAACTAAGGTGATGGTGAAAGACCCTTACACAAGTTTCTAAACTCTTAGGATTGTCGACATGTCGTTTGATCAGTTTCTATCAGGAGTCATCGACTTAACGGAATCGAGGCCTGAAGAAGAGGCCGAATCTCTGGTCGGTTCCTCTCCATCAAGATATGTTATAGGTGAGATTGAATTCATTTATTGATGTAATTTCAATATAATTAATTGTTTTTAAAACTGTAATGTTGTTATAGCTGACACTCCACCACCGGAATCAAGATCGTTGTATAGACCATGGAACCTGCCATCACATCAAGTTGTTTCCAGACGTATAGAGGAATTTAATATCGAAAGACCTGAAGATGGAAATGACGGAAGACTGCTGACTTGACAGCTGTCCAAAAGACGACCACTGACACCTTGCACAAGGAGGCCAAGACACAAAAGGTCATTGCTAAAGAGGCTGGCTGTTCACAGAGCTCTGTGTCCAAGCACATTAATAGAGAGGCGAAGGGAAGGAAAAGATGTGGTAGAAAAAAGTGTACAAGCAATAGGGATAACCGCACCCTGGAGGGGATTGTGAAACAAAACGCATTCAAAAATGTGGGGGAGATTCACAAAGAGTGGACTGCAGCTGGAGTCAGTGCGTCAAGAACCACCGTATGCAAGACATGGGTTTCAGCTGTCACATTCCTTGTGTCAAGCCTCTCTTGAACAAGACACAGCGTCAGAAGCGTCTCGCCTGGGCTAAAGACAAAAAGGACTGGACTGCTGCTGAGTGGTCCAAAGTTAGGTTCTCTGATGAAAGTCAATTTTGCATTTCCTTTGGTAATCAAGGTCCCAGAGTCTGGAGGAAGAGAGGAGAGGCACAGAATCCACGTTGCTTGAAGTCCAGTGTAAAGTTTCCACAGTCAGTGATGGTTTGGGGTGCCATGTCATCTGCTGGTGTTGGTCCACTGTGGTGGGGTCCAAGGTCAACTGAGGTCCAAGGTCAACGCAGCCGTCTACC
>JACXGI010005603.1:0-12274 GCA_016801175.1 Esox masquinongy | reverse complement strand
TGAGCCCCAACTACGTATTGAGTGCTGTACATGCTCATACTTTTCATGTTCATACTTTTCAGTTGGCCAACATTTCTAAAAATCCTTCTTTTGTATTGGGCTTAAGTAATATTCTAATTTTCTGAGATACTGAATTTGGGATTTTCATTAGTTGTCAGTTTTAATCATCACAATTAAATGAAATAAACATTTGAAATATATCAGTCTGTGTGTAATGAATGAATATAATATCCAAGATTCACTTTTTGAATTTAATTACTAAAATAAATCAACTTTTTGATGATATTCTAATTATATGACCAGCACCTGTATCTCAGTCTTTGACCGGGTTGTCTGGGCAACCTACATTCTATGATATTCTGTGTCTCCTGGAGCTATCTGAGTGCAACCTTGCATTTTTAGGCTACCTCATAGTGGCTACTATTCCTTGTATGTACATTCTGCAAATGCTAATTCTGTCATCTGTACTGTTGGAAGAGAATATAAGCTTGAAACTTGAAATGCATAATCAGAACATCTGTCATGACGTTACTCTGCTAGTCTCTGTACTCATTCTCTGTCAATGTTGTGACGGTTGTTCCTGTGGCGCCACGTAATTAAACTTGAAATAATCAACTGTTATACCAGACTCTGAGAAGTTTTTATTTTAATAAATTGCGAACATTTTCCATCTTCCACAGCATCAAAGTTATTCTCTGAACTCAGAGACCTGGTCTGATCCAGGATATCTGCAACAGGTTGCTTATTACGGTAAGAATATTATTAATTCTATAAAAAATTATAATAATTTTAAAAGACGTACGCGTCATTTTATCGCTTTAAAAATTGTAATTACAGATTCTGACGAGCCATACGGAGATTTACAAGAGGTCACTCTGCAAAGGGATAAAAAAATGTAGCAGCTGCTTATGGTAAGAATATTATTATTCGTTCTGTAAAAGCATTTTATAAACGTATGTCCCATTTTTAAATTCTTGCTTTAAATGTGTAATTACAGATTCTGTCAAGGCGTACAGAAATGTACCCGAAGTCGCTCTGCAAGCGGTACAAAAAAACAGCAAACCTGTTTCTCTGCAAAATTGCCGACAACCCTGGATTGGATTCTACCAAGCTTTCAAGCTGTAAGAAATGGTATTATCATAAACGTTATATTGTAAAATGTATTACACATTTTTTTAATTAGGTCTATTTTATCCTTTCAGACAACGTAGATGTATCCGGTGTGTTGATCAACCTGCCCCGCATCCTTCATGCTTGAAGCAAGAAGCGTGTTGTTGTTTCTAAAACCCCACATTGTGAATCATTGTTTGAGAGTTATTATAGTGAAGACAAAGCAGAACCCCATTTCTTCTTCAGAAAAGAACTTGCAAAGGTTTTAAAAGCTAGGGAAGATCATTTACACACATGTATACTCGATCTATTAAGCTGTCATCGTCGTCAAAATAAAGCTTTCTGGAAACACAAGCTTCCACGACTCACAGGCAAACATCTGAAAAATGGATCCACCCCCAGATCCAACATCCGATAATAGGTCTTAATAGATCAAATTAGATCATTAAATCCAGCTTCTAACATACCAACATCACATCATTTAGATCCAGAACCATCTGACATAGATTATTCAGCGCTGTTTGAACAAATGAATGAGTTAAAGAGCCACCTGATTTGAGTCCAGAGGCATTACAAATAAACCCTAACTATGATGGGCTGATTAGTCAGATAAAAGCGTTAAATCCTGAACCAGCTTCTCACATGACACCGCCAAATACAACTCCTTTAGAACCACAGGCCTCCCATTCAAGTGTTCAAATTACTGAGTTAAATCCTGAACCAGCTTCTCACATGACACCGCCAAATCCAACTCCTTTATAACCACAGGCCTCCCATTCAGGTGCGATTCAACAGGGTAGAGGTGTTGATAGAAATGTGAATATTGTTTATCGCAATAAATTCAGCAACATTGAAATCCGACAGCGTTTTAATTTTGCTCACATTAATGAAATGTATGATTATTCAGTGTTCTGTGTCAATGTGTTAGCCACTTTAACAGAACTGTTAAAAAGAGCTACAGCCTACGCAGAGCTTAGAGATGTACTGCAATTAGAAATTATGGGGGATTCTATACAAAACAATGTATCGTATATTATAGAGAATTGTGATGCAAACTTGAATACATTTCTGGATATGCTTGAAAGGCTTGTATAGTCCAATTTATCAATCTTTTAGCCGATAATACCCTAGAACTGATTGTGCAAATATTGAGAACTCCTCAGGATGCGGGCGGAGAGAGGAGGAAGGCGGAAACTCTTTTGAAATCCGAAATAATTAACAACAAAAAGGAATATCTTATTATTCCTCAGAATGCGGGCAACAAATTAGGTTTTGCCATTTGTCTGGCGCATTTATTGAATCCCGGTATTAGTGATATAGAAGGTCTAAAGATTGCTACTGAATTTCAGAGAGCAGTGGGCTTGTCCATTTATGATACTGTAGCGTTTTCTGATATAGTCAAGTTTGAAAGCTTACTCGACATCAAAGTGGTGGTTCTCTATCATAGTAAGGATGATTCGGCCATCTTGAAATTCCAAAACACGTCACAGCCTCATCCACAAATGCTGTATTTGTTTGTACAAGACAATCATTATTATGGTATTACCAACATTAAGGCATTCTTGGGTGCACCCTACATCTGTCGGTCATGTCATACCGGCTTTACGCGATTTGGGGGGCACTCCTGTCAGTATAACTGTGCAGTATGCATTGATGCGGACTGTCCATATCAGCCCATGCAGCTCATAAAATGTTATGACTGTAACCATATGTGTCGTTCAGCTTACAGCTATGAAAAACACAAGTTGGCCTTATGGCATCCTGTGGCATGTAATTTTGCCAGCTGGTGTGTCATCAATAAGATGTCCCTTATGTCATGTCAATTATAATTTAAAAATGAATAACCCCCAACCACACAAATGTAGCAGTAAGCATTGTCCAATATGACAGGTATATGGGTTACAGAGGAGTTCAATAAGTATACTCCTCTGTATATGGGTTACAGAGGAGTATACCTCTGACAGGTATATGGGTTACAGAGGAGTTCAATAAGGCCCTAGAGAAAGATTACATTGTGGATAAAATCTATCAAGTGTGGAACTTTGTCAGAAAATCAGATACTCTTTTTAAAGAGTATATCAAGACTTTCTTGTGAGGCAAGCAGATGGCTTTGGGTTATCCTGCGTCAGCCACCATTCAGGAAAGCAAAGACAGGTACATTCAGGATTATTATGACAGAGGGCATACGTTTGCATCCTGAAAAAATCAGAGTCAATCAGGGTAAGAGAATCGTTTCAAAAAAATGTTTGAACAATTTGTGGGGAACGTACGCTCAGAGAAGCATGCTGACAACATCCATTGTTAGAGAAGCTTTACAGAACAATTTACAGAGTTAATTTTTTCAAACTGTTTTGAAATTTCTAATTTTTCATTTTTGAATCAGGAGGTTGCTCTGGTACAGTGGAAGCATCACGACACAGATTTGGTGGTCTATGTGAGCAAACTGGGTGAATGGATGCCCCATCTGTGCAATTCTTTGGGAGGTTTAACAAATTAACTTGAAGGTGGTGATCATATCACAGAATGGTCATAGTGTGGACCCAAAAGCTATGGGTTTAGGACTAAAAACAATTGCGTAGTCTTGAAGGCCAAAGGCATCACACAAAACTATGAAAACGCCTCAAAGGTAAACCTGGAATCACTCACATGTTTGGTTGAGGGTTTCATAAAACACAAAACTAGTGAGGAAATCTTTACCTCCTACAAAAGCAAGCAAGCATGTTTATTCATATAGCACAATTCATATATAGAAGCAATTCATTATGCTTTACAAAAAAAGTAACAATTCAATTGCATAAAAACAAACACAAATGAAAACATCAAAACAACATCATAATAATAAAACACAAAAACAGGATAAAAAAATAGGAAGCTATAAAAGCTGTAAGGCTAAACAGTGTGGTTAAGTTTAAGTGCTCAGTCATAGGCACGTGAAAAGAGATGTGTTTTTAACCTGGATTTAAAAAATTTATACGTTTGGGGCACATCTAAGATCATCTGGTAGTTTATTCCAGTTGTGTGCAGCATAACCGCTAAACGCAGCTTGACCATGCACTGCATGAAAAGGCCTGTTTCAGGGTATGTCCATACAAGTAAAGATCTTGGTAATGTTGACAAGTAAAAGGCCAGTACAGAGAAATTGTGATATAAAATGGTTTTAACCAGTCATAAGAAGTCAGCTCTTGACATTTCTGGAAACTCCTCAAACTTCGCACATGCAAATTTGTTCTTAACACTTGTCTTTTGTCTTCATTCTAATTTCAACAGTATACACTCAGCAGGCAACCTAAAGTTAAAAAGCAGTATACTTAAAGTGTTCTACTTTTGGACACAAAGTAGTACAGAAATAGTTCATTGAGTGAAAATGGATCCAGTTGTTTTAAAATGTTTAAATCCAATAATTGTGTCCATTTTAACACATTGAAATATATTTAGCACATTATATGGTGTTTAAAAAAATACATTTTTAAAGTGCCACAAATGTTGTTTCAAAATAATATTTTTATTGTTTACAGGTGAGTGGCTGTTTACCATGACAACAGAGGAAAAATGAAATAACAAAGGAGTCATTGAATTAAAGCCTTCATAAAAAGGCTGGTTGAGGATTCAGATTCACAAGAAGTTTGATGTTATATTGCAAAGTTCAAGAAACAATGTCAGCTGACCAATGGCAAGATCCATGTTTGGATATAATAATGTAAACAAAACTCCCGCACACAGTCTGCGTAACTTGCAATAAGAATTTAATAACAACGTTTCGGTCCCCAGATTTCAACAGTTTACACTCAGCAGGCGACCTGAAGTTGGTACCGAAACGTTGTTATTAAATTCTTATTGCAAGTTACGCAGACTGTGTGCGGGAGTTCATTTGTTTACTTGAATCAACCTTTGGTCTTCTCCGATGCACCGGTCGATCTACAGGTTTCTCAATGGATATAATAATGTGAAAACCCTATGCAGATCCTCTCTATCTTCATTTGATATGACAAACAGCTTTTTACGGGGAAGGCAAATAATATCAGAAGTAATTGCAAATGAAACACTGGTCGGTTGGTTATTCTCAATCTTTTCAGTCTCTATTGATTTCCTCTCTGCTTTTGTCTTAGTTTGTGTCCACAAACTTGTTTGCACTTTGGGCACACTGCTGCATTGGCCAATTTCTGTGTTGGTGACCATCTGCCTTGCGCTTTGACATTACAGCAACTTGACTTGACTCAAGTCCGTCATTTGACTTGACTCAAAGTCCGTTAGAGCAAATTACGTTTAAGGAGTTAAATAAATAAAAGAGCGGAGATGACACTCTGTTTTCCGACAGAACGTTTTCTACGTGGAATATGACTATGGCTCAAAACTGGACGATCTTGGCACAGGCTATATGTTTCGATGGCCAATCAAATTAATGGAAGTAGGAAGGCGTAGTGATGGAAAACTAAATAACCCAATCTGGCGAAGAAAACCAGGAGTGAGGGTGTGACGATTTTCAATGACCAGTGAAATTAAGAGGATTAGAGTTCACTATAACCCTGCTTCTTTTTTAAACTCGAGAGAACGTTTTACTTCGCAATTGTAATCAAAGTCTAACATTTCAGTAAAGCGTCGAGAATGTATTCCAGCAATTTCTATTCAACTCGCCAAGCCATGGAAATGACTACTGAAAACACGACAACAGTTCAAGGCAGTCCAAGTAATTGTGTTACTCCAAATCAAGGTAAGTGTTGACTAAGAGCTTACTGTACATTAGCTAGCAGTATGTTCGGTAACGAGTTGTTTTGTGTTACAGCTATCTATCTTGCTGGGTACCGTTGTTACATACAGAACGCAATGGTTGAGGCATGCCAATGTCAGTGACGTATTCAGCCTAAGGACTCTGCTAAAAGATTAAATTCCTTTCCCCAAGGTTGGAATCAGAGCCAGTTTTGCTTCGTAGAATGTCAAAAGACCCAGTGTGGATAATAATCTACATGTTGCTTGGATGTGTAAAGAGAATAACTGGCAACATTTCTGTTAGATCTCTGACCAATGTGTTGGCCATGGTTAGGTTTTCAGTCTTTGCCATTCTGATATGCTTGGTTATATTGTCCCCAATCAAGGTAGTATCTGGTTTATCAAATGTGGAGTTAGCAAAGTTTCTTCTTTCCCTCGTCCTATTAGTGGTTTTAGGGCTATTCCTTGGATTTTGGTTAGCCCTAATGCTAGTGTTGTGGTTAGCTTCCCTAGGTCCATTTACCCACATTTCATTCCGAGTCAGTGGATCATACCTATTTTGCAGTGAGAGATCAGGTTGTGGATTGAGAGTTGGTGCTGTATTTGATTTCTTGCTGGATTTGCCTCTGCGGCGTACGACGTCAGACCAAGTCCCCACTGGAGTTGATGCCTTCGGTCTAGCCCCGGTGCTGTGCCAGCAAGATGTGTCAATGGGGAAGGCTGGTTTGAAAGGCTCTGCGGTTAATCCAGTAGCATTAGCACACGTCCAGGGGAGCGTGTCAACCCTGGATTGCTCTAGATTTGAAGTTATCCCTTGTATACCAATCTGTCTGTCCATTAGCGTTTGGTAGCTTGACCCCTAGAGTAGCTGCTACAGAGTCAATGAATTGTTCACTCTCATCTATTTCAAGCTTTGTTATCGTCTCATTCAGTTGCTCACTCTAAAATTGCTCTGATCCGTTCACCAGTTTTGATTGCGTTCTATCAAGTATAGGGAAATCTTTTGAGCTCTCTAGCCTTAGGTTAGCCTGTTGTGCTATGTTAGCATTTGTTGATTCACCTACCGGACAACGCCCATAGCTCATGTGACTAAATCTTCCAAGCGGTTGATCTGTTCCTCCAACAGCTGTCATAGCTCCTCCATCATAAAAAAATCACTCAAAACTACTAAAGAACTATGCTGATGTCCTCAGGTCCTAATGAGTTACATTAAACTGTAAAAATATTATTACAACAAATATAGAACAAAAATGAAACAAAGCTAAAAGATTAAAATAAAATTAAAAAGTAAGAAAAGAAAAAAAGGCTGGCAAAAGGCAGGAAGCAGGAGAGTTGTGTTATGCAACTAACAGGCATGAAAGCAAAATAATTGTCAGGGTTAAAAAAGGCTTCCATCACTCATCAAAACGTTCAGGGTGGTGTATGACATGAGAGTACTTTTAGCAGACAGTACCACATTACCATTTGGCTTCTGATTAGATAAGATGGATTCTGTAGAAGGTTTTGATTCAAGATTGCATTTACCTTTCTCAGCTCTGGTCGTTGGACCATCCAACAGTGGAAAAACTTGTTTTGTAAAAAATGTTTTAGAAAATTCTGAACATGTATTAACTCAGAACTTTGATAATATAGCGTGGTGTTACAGTTGCTATCAACCGATGTATGATGAAAGGTTGAAGAAAATAAACTTTGTTGAAGGAATCCCTGAATCATTGAATGATGATCAACTCTTTCCTCCTAACAGAAATAATCTTTCAGTTTTGGGAGAAATGCTGTTTGCAGGTAGTGAACATCCTGAAATTGCCAGAGCTTTTACTCAATATACTCACCATCAAAACTTATTTGTGCTCTATTTGGTACAAAATGTGTTTCAACTGGGTAAAAATAGCCGTACCATTAGCTTGAACTCAAATTACATGGTTTTGTTTAAAAATCCTAGAGACAAACTGCAGATTAACACTCTTGCACAACAGATGTATCCGGGGCGGCGAGCCTATTTCACGGAAAGTTATGAAGATGCTCCAAAAGAGGTATTTTCCTATTTACTGGTGGACCTTAAAGCTTCTACAACAGAACATTTAAGACTCAGAACAGGTTTGTTTCCATGGGAGTGGCCAACAGTTTACGTCCCAAAGAAAAAGTAAACATGTCTGCATGTTTAAAAAGACATTTGCCCTTCTTTGAGAGCCCTAGTCGTAGCCAGTCCTAAAGAACGCAAGTCTGCCTTGGGACATTGTGCTTCAGATCTTATTTGGCCCTCTGTGAGATTGCTTTGAATGTTCTCAAAGGGCACATCCCACTCAGCCAGGAACAATTAGAAAAATTAAAGAGGCAAAAGGCAGCTATCAAGCTATTTGCCGATAAAAGGACCAGTATTAAAAAAAAGATACAGCAGACGGGTGGTTTACTGTTACCCCTGTTAAGTTTAGCGGTCCCTTTCATCTCTAGTCTCATAGCCTCCAGGAGTGGGAGCTGATGTCTAACAAAATGTATTTAGTGCCTTAACATCAGCTGGGTAAACTTAAGTAACAAGGCCCTGAAAATATTAGACAAATGGCTGAAAGGGATCTGGATACGGATATGAAGGATGTATTGAACATGAAAGGAATTAACCCTTATGGCAAGGCAAAGAAATACTCGCAACTCTTGCAAAGGTATTTGTCTTTGTTGAAACAAGATGAAAATAACACGGGACACTTGAGCCTCTCCCTACCAGAAACGGACGATATATAGCCTCTTGTTCCAGGGAGCTTACAGGATCATGCCATAGATGAAGATGCTGTTATGAGTGACATGCTCAATTACTTACATTTTTATTTCAATAAAAATACATTTGACAAAAAACGTAACATTTATGGTCTTTAAACATTTGTCTTGAACATGCACACTGAGTATAAGGTTTTAAAGGGAGTACATTTAAATACTTGATATTTTCAAACAAAACGATCTACCATGACATCATTACTTCTTAAATCATCACTATATCGGGATATAACATCTTCATATGAAAGCCCCCTGGCTCTTTGACAGAGATAGAAAATACAATGATGACCACAGGTTGTAGAAAATTCATCCTGTACTTGTTTAGTGCTGTAATATATCTTGAATCAATTTCTGATTAAAAATTGTTTTTTAGATTTGGGAAAATGAGAAAATCTCAGTGGAAATCCATAGGAATCGAAAAAAGTTGTGATTTTTCTGCCTTCTTCCTCATCTAAAGTCACGGCGAGCCAGTGTTCCCCAGGCATGTATTTTGGATAGGTATTAACAATGCACATAGCAGGTCTATTAATCCAAGTATCCGTAGGTAATTCGTCACAAGCCCATACTCCGCGGAATTGCTTTCTGACCATTCGTTGCATAAATCTCTATCTCTTGGGTGTTCATCTTTGTTTTTATTAATAATAATCCACCAAGACTTGTCTTCAGGAGTTTACTTCCAAGATGGAATTGGAGCATGCGTACACGATCATAGTAGCCATCCGATCTAAGGGTTCCCAGAAATGCATTTCCAGTCACAGGCTGCCTGTGGAGACCGTTGAAAGGTTTCCTGTGTTGTTATCATCCGGGGATAAGTTGAAAGCGAACAGGGTATAGCCCGCAGCGTAATCTTTTCTCTCAATAGGCAAGGCCAGATCTTTTAAATGTCTCCCCGTAGCCAGGTATAGATTATAAAATTAGGTTGGAAGGCCTTAGCGGGAATTTGATGTCCGTCCTGATAGAGGGCTACATACTCTGCATTGAAAGGACGGAAATTGAAGGGCTTTTTATCAAAACTGCCGGTTCAGGCTTCGTGATCAATCAGTCCAACAACAATGTAGCGGGGTAGCGATCCCAAAAACAGGTTGTCCTGACTGGAAATTCTAGAACTTCTGGGTATGCTAAATGTTTTCATGGTAATTCTTTGAATGGGGTAAAGGGCATTTCCTTTCATTAAGGCCTGAGAATGGCCGGAGATACAGAAACTTTTTTCACAAATAGCTAGGCACTCAGCACTTTTAAACTAAAATCTCCGATGGCTGCAGACATCAGACAAAATTAATCTTTTGTGCTTGATAACTTGATTCTTAAATCAATGGCATTTAGGAGAAAACGCTCTTGAAAGAAAATGTCATGATGCATTGCTCCCAAGAGTTCCACCCTTTGGGAATTTGTAGTGTAGCCAGATCGAGCTATCAGCCCTCTATTTGCAGCCGGTGGAACAGCTGCGGGGTCGACGGACTCCATACCGCCTCCTCTATCTTTGTTAAACAAGCCGGCAGAAAATTGCTTGTTTAGTGTGTCTACAGAGTAATTTAGTAAACATTCCATTATTGCCCTGTAGGGGTAGGTAGAGCTGCTTTGACTGATGAGTCGATCTCCTAATGTCACGTTCACTTGTGAAAAGATGGTGGCCAGAGGATAATTAATGAGAGCCACCTTGGCATCCGCTGGAATATTGCCGCCATCTTTCTTAGTTACTTTGATACTGACGTGTAGCAGAGTGTTATTCAGGTCCAAGTATTGCTCCCTGTGACCGGGGATGAAAAATTCTATAGGGCTGTCAGGGCTGAGATCGGCATGATCTCAACATAATTTGCACTATCTATTGAAAGTTGAGTCATGGGGGCCGAAAAAAGGTCAAGCTCCATTTTTATCACTTCAGCTGACATTCAATGTAAAAGAGCCATTTTTTAGAACATACTTCCTCGTATTCGTTTTGCAGACCGCCTACATTTGCGCCGCTTCTGACTTACTGATTTTATTTTAAGCGCTGACTTTGGCTTTTTAGGGGGAGGCATCCGCACACCAGGGGGTCTCTTTTTAGGTCTGCAAACCAGCATCATGAGTCCACCGGATCCTCTTTGTTGTACAGGATCTGATGCTGTGCGTTTGCTCATAACATTTGATATGACTTTGCCTACTATATATTTAGCGGCATTTTTCAAATGTGGCCTGGCGATGCTAAAACCTCTCTACATGAATGGTATCACCATTCTAAACAGATTACAAAATATACCGCCTACCCCGGAACCATACATTGTCGGGGTGCCATAACCCGTTACTCCATTCCCTACATGATCAACGTAATAAGATATGTACCGGTTAGGATCAAGATGTGGATTGTGTAACATCTTTAAATATGTAAAGAAGATTGGGCTGGTCGAAAGTGGAGTTTAACAGTCATTACAGTCTTTACCCCAATCGAACACTATATTTTTATTCTGATCTGTCTTAATCTCCATCTGTATGTTTCCAATATACTTCTTGGTTACCGGTACATAGTGTGGCCGCGCATAATTAACTGTGATAATATCTCTGTCTGTTCCCTCTATATGAACTGTCTTTAGGAGTGGCACAAAACTCTCTCCAACCCTTTGAAAAGATATAATATCCGTATACACAAACATGTTATGAAATACGGCGTGTATGTCTACAGGCATTGGGTTCAAATTATCTTTCGTTTCCAGCCATCTGTCAGAGTGCATCCCTAATATGTAAGCTAAACTGCCTCGAGTCTTGATAGCTGTCTTGCTTTTAAAGCTCACCATTTTTACTCTGTTTTGAATATCGTCATAACCTAAAAACACATTCTTAATCTTCTTATTTAAGCCCTGGTTCATCCCATAGACAACCGCTTCTATGTTTTTATAGTAACCAGTTTTGAGTCTGACAGCTACAGGAGGTTTAGAGTCTATTATGTAGAAAAACTCAATCATTTTTCATGATATTTGACCAGCTATGCGGGTATATAATCTCGACAAGGCCTACCTCCCAGCTCCCCTGTAGCTCTACCGGTTTTGCAAAATTTGTTGTAAAATTTGAACTTTTGTTGTTTGGGTATATTTCACCAGAGGCATTGCTGGGCAGAGTCAGATAAAAACCTGAGGTATCCATGATCTACTAAATCACTTGTGAACAACTTGCCCTAGTGGTAGTTATTTTATCCGGTTGTGTCCAATACTTCTGACTCTAGGACCCAGCTGTTGAAGTTTTCCGGACAGTATTTCCACCTGACAAACACGAGTATTTCTCCTTTTACTTTCTTTCGTTTCAAAATCTCATCTACATGAAAAACTTTGTCTTTAGTGATCTTCACTTTTTGAAGCTTTTGTTCATAAAAGGTACCCTCGATAGACTCCCCATCATAATCGCTTAGCTTATAAAACAGGCGGTATACGCAGTACATATTCTGTCACTGTAAATAAATAGTATGAGTAACCTTGTTCATATTTCTTATGAAAAACACCTCGCAACTTTGAGACACGAACAATATTGTCTTTTTTTAATTTAAAAACAATGGCTTTCTTATTACGAAGGGGAAACCAACCGTAAATATTTTTAAAGACTGCAAGTGTGTTCTCGGATGCTACTTGTGACGGTGCCATACGTATGCTCTTGTGATAGCTGTTATAACTTTTTACCAGGTCTTGAATCACATCGACATATCGACGTGTGTTATGAGCTGTAAAATATCGCC
>JACXGI010005602.1:0-46293 GCA_016801175.1 Esox masquinongy | reverse complement strand
AAGTTCACCTTTCAGCACAACAACGACCCAAAGCACACATCCAAATCCACAAAAGCATGGCTTCACCAGAAGAAGATTAACGTTTTGGAATGGCCCAGCCAGAGCCCAGACCTGAATCCAATTGAACATCTGTGGGGTGATCTGAAGAGGGCTGTGCACAGGAGATGTCCTCGCAATCTGACAGATTTGGAGCGCTTTTACAAAGAAGAGTGGGCAAATATTGCCATGTCAAGATGTGCCATGCTAATAGACTCCTACCCAAAAAGACTGAGTGCTGTAATAAAATCAAAAGGTGCTTCAACAAAGTATTAGTTTAAGGGTGTGCACACTTATGCAACCAGGTTATTGTGAGTTTTTTATTTTTCCCCCTGAAAGATTTCAGTTTGTTTTTCAATTGAATTTTTCACATTTGAGTCACATTAAAGGTGGAAAAAGTTCTGACATGATTTATCTTTGTCTCATTCTTTTACATCACAAGAACCTGGCATTTTAACAGGGGTGTGTAGACTTTTTATATCCACTGTACACCTATCAGCCATAACATTATGACCACCTGCCTTATATTGTGTAGGTCCCCCTTTTGCTGCCAAACCGCCCTGACCTGTCAAGGCATGGACTCCAATAGACCCTTCTGTCAGCACCTATATTAACTTTTTCAGCATTTTGAGCTACAGTAGCTAGTCTGCTGAATCGGACCACACTGGCCAGCCTTCGCCCCCCACGTGCGTCAACGAGGCTTGGCCACCCATGACCCTGTCGCCGGTTCACCGCTTTTCCTTCCTTTGACCACTTCTGATAGGTACTGACCCCTACAGACAGGGGCCATCCCACAAGAGCTGCAGTTTTGGAGATGCTTTGACCCAGTCGTCTAGCCATCACAAATTGTGCTTTGTCAAAGTCGCTCAGATCCTAGCGCTTGCCCATTTTTCCTGCTAACACATCGACTTTGAGGACACAATGCTCACTTGCTGTTTTCCAAAATATATTCAGTTAAATAATGAATATGGGGTTAAAATGCAGTGTCTCAGCTTCAATTTGAGGGTGTTCACATCCAAATTGGAGAAAGGGTTTAGGAAGTACAGCTCTTTAATGTAGCCCCCTCTTTTTCAAGAGACCAAAAGTTATTGGACAGTTGACTCAAAAGCTGTGTCATGAACAGGTGTGGGCTATTCCTTTGTTATATCTTCATCAATTAAGCAGATATTTGGTCTGGAGTTGATTCCA
This sequence comes from Esox masquinongy, assembly GCA_016801175.1. NCBI lineage: Eukaryota > Metazoa > Chordata > Actinopteri > Esociformes > Esocidae > Esox > Esox masquinongy. The sequence goes on along the minus strand of JACXGI010005602.1, from coordinate 45,069 downwards.
GGTGTGGCATTCGCATTTGGAAGCTATTGCTGTGAATCCACAACATGCGGTCAAAGAAGCCCTCAATGCAAGTGAAACAGGCCATCATTAGGCTGCAAAAAAAATCCATCAGAGATAGCAGGAACATTAGGAGTGGCCTAATCAACAGTTTAGTACATTCTGTGAAAAAAAAACGCACTGGTGAGCTCTGCAACACTAAAATGCCTGGACGTCCACGGAAGACAACAGTGGTGGATGATCGTAGGATCCTTTCTATGGTAAAGAAAGCCACTTCACAACATCCAGCCAAGTGAAGAACACTCTCCAGGAGGTAGGCATATCATTATCCAAGTCTCCATAAAGAGAAGACTTCAAGAGTGCAAATACAGAGGGTTCACCACAAGGTGCACACCATTCATAAGCCTCAGGAATAGAAAGCCCAGATTAGACTTTGCCAAAAAACATCTAAAAAAGCCATCCCAGTTTTGAAACCGCATTCTTTGGACAGATGAAACTAAGATCAACCGGTACCAGAATGATGGGTAGAAAAAAATATGAAGAAGGCTTGGAACGGCTCATGATCCAAAGCATACCACATCATCTGTAAAACACGGAGGCAGTGTAACGGCATGGCCATGCATGGCTTCCAATGGCACTGGGTCACTAGTGTTTATTGATGATGTGAAAGAAGACAGAAGCAGCCTGATGAATTCTGAAGTGTATAGGGATAATTGTCAGCTCAGATTCAGCCAAATTCATCAAAGTTGATTGGATGGCGCTTCACTTTACAGACGGACAATGACCCAAAACATACTGCGAAAGCAACCCAGGATTTTTTTAAGGCGAAGAAGTGGAATATTCTGCATTGGCCGAGTCAATCACATGATCTCAACCCGATCGAGCATGCATTTCACTTGTTGAAAACAAAACTTAAGGCAGAAAGACCCACAAACAAACAACAACTGAAGACAGCTGCAGTAAAGGCCTGGCAAAGCATCACAAAGGAGGAAACCCAACATTTGGTGATGTACATGTGTTCTAGATTTGAAGCAGTCATTGCCTGCAAAGGATTCTCGACAAAGTATTAAAAATGAACATTTTATTTATGATTATGTTAATTTGTCCAGTTACATGTGAGCCCCTGAAATAAGGGGACTCTGTATAAAAATGGTTGCAATTCCTAAATGTTTCATACAATATTTTGTTCAACCCCTTGAATTAAAGCTGAAAGTCTGCAGTTAAATTGCATCCAAGTTGTTTTATTTATTTGTGTCAGTGTCTAATTATTTCCGGACCTAACTGTAATACACTATCAATAACATACTGCTGTTATTAATTGGCTGCTACCAACTTATGGTATATAGTATTCTTATTGTAACCTACCTGGATGATATAAAACATAGTTACGATAGTGCTTTGTCAAAGAAATCAAAAGCGAAAAGGCCTTCATCCTTGAGCTCTCCCAGTAGCTGGATCCAGTATTCAATCCCCTCTTTACGCATCACGCCCCACCAACTTTCTATCCTCTGATTAGCAGTACTTGCTCCTGCTATATAGCTTCGCTCTCCTGATCTGTTGTCCTGACCATCACGATTGAGAAATACTTGAAAATCACGAACAACAACATTCTCTGTTCCCAAGTCAGTGCGGACAATACTCGGGCCACCTCCAACTTCTGTCTGGATTTTCACATTGTCGGAACAATCTGTCCAAATTGTTTTTTTGTTTTTTTAAAACAAATTAAAGACTAACAAGGAAACAGGGGTAGGATTTATTTGTCTGTGGCAGTGGTATTCGAATCTGGATCTCAAAGCGAGTTCCACTCCATTATTTAACTGCAACCCTCTTATTTAGACCTGGGACACCAGGCGGGTGCAATTAATGATGGGGTAGAATAGAAAACCAGCAGGCTACGGACCTCATAAGGAATTTGAATACCCCTGATCTATAGAATGATTTTGATGATATTGGAATGTCTAACATTGTTGATAGCCCAGTTCAATACTACACTACCTCAAACAGGGCTATCCAACACTGGTCCGGGAGGACTGAAACACTTTTGTTTTTCCTTTACCAAGTATAGTTAAATGCACTGTCCTGGTGTCCCAGGTCTGAATCAGTCCATTAATAACAGAAGAGGATGAAAACAAAGTGTTTTGACCATCTAGGGCCGATCAGAATAGGCCTGAACTAGGACCTTTGGTATGGAGAGGAATGTACTGTAGGGCCTTATAATTTCCATATTACAGAGATTGTGCACAAAATCACAGAATCTAGACAAACACGGAATTCAACAAAAGGTTCCACCATTGCTCGCCGATAATGTAGAAAAACCTAAAACAACCGCATCAGGTTGGGCGGGAGCCGGTTACACATTATAACCCAACAGAATGGTTGTTCCATTTGTTCCCGTAGAAAACCAACTTGTTTTCATTGCATATTGACCCTTTCCACAAAGCGTTTCAAAAAGGAACCAACGTTTCTTGCTGGGACAAACGAATAATTATTTTGAAAACATTTTATTTAAGTGTTTAGGTGTATTTAGCCTCATACCAGATGTGCTCATGCAAAATCTTTTGTTATTGTCAAGCCAAACATTTGCAATCACTGAGTGAAAAGGTGTTTGCAGACTGGGACTTAGGCAAACATCTTACAACAGTTAGAAATCTGTGTCGTCGTCCCCTCATCCTTTCCATACCTGTTCGTTTGTTAGTTGCAAGGCACCAAATGACCACGACCACCTAACTTTCCAACGCGGACTGGGCATTGAAATAAGAATTCTGTTTAAAGAACACAACCCAGTTTTACATAGCATGTTCATTTCAGTTACAACAGCATCACCAGAGTTCAGATGGATGAAAATTAACATTTTCATTAAAGCATGTTAAAATAGTAGTAGGCTACTATAATTTCATGAATGATCAAATGGGAACCAGACAACTGAGATGGCCCTGATAAAAAAAGAAAATGTACAGTACTATTGGATTACTCAAGCTAGACTCAAAACTGTGTTCACAGACAAATGTTTCAGTTTATGATGAGGGATATTGACTTTAAATACATGCCTGTTGCATCAGGTACAAGAAACTAGCTAGCAGGGTTACCTATCCAAAAAGAAGTAATGGTTAGCATCACACATTACTAGCTAGCTACCTATTTAGCTAGGCTAGATAAGTCAGTTGGCCTTGTTTATTAACTTAAACTTCTTGAAGGCTAACCTTGATAATTAGCTATTAGTCTGAAATCAAAAGCTAAGGACCTTACTGAAATAAGAACATTTTAATCTAGAGGCATACAGCGTTAACGGGGAGTTACCCATGCAAAATAGAGCATGGATAGCATCACCTTCGGTACAGATGTAGCTGTGCTATAAACTTAACTAGCTATTTAGCCTGTCCTTATCGAATCAAAGTCAATCAGAAATAAGAACATTGTAAACGACTGTTAGACAAGCAAAACTTGCATGAACAGAGTCATGTTTGCAACCAAATTAGCAAGGAGACACGCAAACCATGTATGGCTTGTGTCATGTCTGCAACCATTTTACCTAGGTAGCCAAAGCTGGTGTTGATTTCAATGTGAAATTATAGGACAAACTTCCTCCAGGATTTTTGTTCTTGTGGATAACATTAGATGGAAAGTTAATTACAATAGACAACATATTTTTACCTTGGGTCTTTGTGTTGTGTCCTTGTTCTTCCTTGCCCTTCTGTGTCTTGTTAATGTTGGCCATTCTTTTTCTTCTTCTCTTAAATTAATGGCTGATCGCATCTATTGAAGGTGCATATACCGCCACCAACTGTACCGGAAACGTTGGCCATGAATGCAGATTGGCAGGTCGTTCATTTTGACAGTCTCCGAACTAGGTATAGAACGAGAGCACTTGAAAAACAAAAAACCAGGCAAACCTAGTTCAGCCGGCCCTCAATAGAAAGTGATGCCCTCTCGAGATTCAAACCCAGGTCGCCCACGTGAAAGGCTATGTCATTAACTACACCACAGAGCTGTACATTTGCCGGGTATAGCCTCTTGTGTCTATCCTGAACAAATCCTCTTTTGCCACTGGCCGTTTTAACAGTTAATTGGCCATTCGTGAATGACATTGATACAGTTAAACTGTTTAACGTTTCTTACTAAGTTTACCTCTACCACAAATAGCGTCTATGTATGGCGTTTGCCACTGGCTGTTTTAACAGCGTATTAGCCAGTAATAAGCTTTACCGGTATCTAACTTACTGGAATAGTCATAAGAATTGAGCAATTGCTAGCGAGTCTGCCAAAGCTATTTCATTTCATGGCATAACGTATTTTTTTCTTTCATGGCAAAACAATGTACTTTTTTCTTTAAATTTTAACAGCTTATTAGCCAGTAATAGGCTTACTAGTATCTACTAACTTCCTAGGAATAATCATAAGAATTGAGCAATTGCTAGCGAGACTGAAGATGAACTTTTCCATGCCAGGAACAGTCGCAATATGACCGTATACAGTTTCAGTTAAGGCTTACTATAACTTAACTACTGTATGTTGTAGCCAGCAAATGTTTGTCTATCCTGAACCAAAATGCATGCACGGATGCGTACTTCGAAAATCCACCAGAAACAGTCGCAATATATACTGTTTTATTTCAGGCTTAATATAACGTAGATACTGACGGTTTTAGCCAGCAAAGTTTTCGTCTATACGGAATAATTCATAATGCGTACTTCACTTTTCCTGCGAGGAGATACAAATTCGGGACCTATAGTTCACAGATCAGCTTCTCTAACCACTACGCTATTTAACAAGGGGTTCCTTCCCCTCTGCCATTTTTTCGAAGAAACCGGTGTACCTCCGTTACTTACTTAAATCTTATAGCGAGTGAAACTGCGAATGATTCCACGATGATTTAGTTGGAAAGAGTAGAAATTCAACTTCATTTGTGTATTTAAATCATATTTAACTTGGTAGAATTTAATTTTTATTGACATACACAAGGTTAACTGTACGGAATACCATGACTGTAAGGAACATTGTGAGTAGGGTTGCCACCTTCAATGTGGAACAAGAAACCAGGCAAGCCTAGTTCAGCCGGCCTGCAATAAAAAGTGTTGGTCATTGTTGCCCTCCCGAGATTCAAACCCTGGTCATCCACCTGAAAGGCTGTGTCTTTAACCACTACGCCACCAAGGAACACATTTGCAGGGTGTCGGTATAGCCTCTTGACATTAAATAATTTTGTCACGCATTAACATCACGTCAAGTTTGAATATTTCGTTAGACACCATTAACCAGGGATGTCACTAGGCCTATTTTAGTGGGGCTTTAACCCACCCTAAATAAATCAATATATCAGTCAATATATTTTCTCTGTGATTTCTATTTTTCGTCAACCTTTTCATCGCATCTAAACTTCTTACAAATTGTATAGAAATTGTATAGAATCGTGTTCATTTGGCAGCATGTTGTTTTGAGTGTGATGCTTTGAACGTAACTCACTCATCTGAAGCGAGCTCTCTTCTGTAAATAGTAGCTAACGTTTCAAGTGGTCAGAGAAGTAAATCCTCTCAAGTTCAAAATGTAGCACTGGAAAGCAACGGTATGTTTTGCTAATCAATATACTCTTTAAACTAGCCCACCACCATTTTTTATAGAGATGTATGGAGGTTAAAACATTTTTTGATGTCTTAAAAATTGCCTGTATGGAAATTGTTTAGACAAGTTGCAGTTTGTGAATTGCGACTTGCACGACTGTTTGGACATCATGTAATATCAAAGTGGTCAGTCTTTTTTTCTTTACCGGAAGGCAAGAAAGCAACCTACGACTTTCTAGAAGATCTGTAATTTGTAATACAAATAAAAAGCAATTATAATGTAATTCAACAAAATAGTAAGGTGGGCAATAATTGGAGACGGTGGCCGATTATCATATTTTTTAGCTACGTCACTAACCAACTACTGAAAATATTAATTTCCCATCAAAGACATGCTAGCTAACATTTGTATGTCACTAATAATCATCATAAACATTGATGACTTGATCAAATGATTACTCGGTACAAGAAGATGTTTTTCAAAACCGCTGTTGTATATGCAGATAATGGGTTTGAGATTAGTTATGTTCAAATCTTCAGTTTCAACGGAACACAGTTGCAAAACTGCGTGTTTCACAGATTCATGTTTATTTGGGTTTGAAGTCAACATAATTTGCAAAGTATTCTGTTCAGAGGAAAGGAGATGTGGTTATTTAATGTCTCTTTTTTAATTATGATAATTTCTTTAATGACTTAATTCTGAGATGAGTGGGCTAATGACTAAATCTGTTTTGAAATTATTCAGAATGATTCAGAGATATCTCGCTTAGAAACAGAATATGTACTGTATGTAAATGTTCATTTACTGTAAACTATAGTTGACAAAAGTATTTTGGCTACATCGTACAGACATTTTTGTGCCTTTTGTTGGTGTCGGATGGATGAGGACAGAGTGGACTTTAATTTCTTTATTTGGATAGAATTTAAGTCATAAGTGGATAAGTGTCTAACACAAACTAAGAGACAGGTATACTTTTAGCTAACCTTGACCAACAGTAACCTTATTTTGATAGATTTCACACCCATTGTTACTGGATGCATGATGAACAAATGTTTTGGGGAGTATGCCCGGACCCCCCAAAACGAGGCTTAGCCCCCCATCCATGATTTTCTAGTGACGTCCCTGCCATTAACCATTGTGTTAAACTCAGTAACGTTTCTTATTACGTTTTCCTCCACCACAAATAGCATCGTTTTAACAGCTTATTAGCCATGCGTAAATGACATTGATACAATAACTACTGTATCAATATAGGTGACGATAACAGACTTTTTCGTCAAGTGAAAAGACGAGAGATTCGTGCTGTCAGCAAATTTTTTGTCTATCCTGAACAAATCCTAAGACATAATTCGAAAATCCACCAGAAATAGTCACAATATAACAGTAAACAGTTTCATTTTAGGCTTCTGTATAACTTAGCTATTGAAGGTTGTAGCCAGCGAAGTTTTTGTCTATCCTGAACAAATCCTCTTTTGCTACTGGCCGTTTTAACAGCTATTTAGACATTGGTGAATGACATTGATACAGTATCTATCAATATACAGTTCCGGAAAAAACTAAGAGACCACGTTACCTTTTTCTTTCCTTTCCAAAAAAGTTGAAAAGGAAAGTTTTGAGTGAGGAACAGAAGCGTTCATTTTTGCTGTAGTTTCTTAATTTTAACCCTTCTGTTTCTCACTCAAAACCTTCCGTTTCAACTTTTTTGGAAAGGAAAGAAAAAGGTGCAGTGGTCTCTTAATTTTTTCCGGAGCAGTAGGTGACGATAGTGATGGCCATTCGAGGCTTCATTACCGTTCTTCTAGCAGCAGGATATTGTGCTAGCAGCGCTAACTCAGATTTCCTTTTTCAAAATAAAAGCTATTTTTGAAATATATACGGTAATATAGTTAACAATCTAGTCTGTACATTTTATGTTTAATGGCCATTTCAATGTTATTCTTGTCTGTTCTTTTTCAAAGACTAGATTGTTAACTATATTGCCTTGTAAATTTCAATGATGGCTTTTATTGTGATAAAGAAAATGTGAGTGCTGCCAGGATAATATCCTGCTCCTAGGTGACGATAACTGACTTTTTCGTCAAGTGAAAAGATGAGAGAATTGTGTAGCCAGCGAAGTATTTGTCTATCCTGAACAAATATCCACCAGAACTGTTTTATTTTAGGCTTCCAATTACGTAGCTACAGAAGGTTGTAGCTAGCGAAGCTTTTGTCTGTCCTGAACACATCCTGAGGCATAATATGGTTATCAGGGACAGGAGGCGAACGCGGGAACTGTTATTCCGTAGTCTGCATGTCTAACCACTACGCTATTTAACAAGGGCCGGTCGGTTAGCCGGCCCCAAGCCCGGGAGACACAAAAGCCGGGTGGTTTGGGAGTCCTCCCTGATGAGGTTTTGAGTGTCAGACACTTCATTTCCGGCATTCTGCTGAATTTTTATGCACCAATTTGTGCTTTTTATGCATCAATTTCAAAGTCCTCTGCTACTCTCAACATGAATGTTATGGAAATAGAGTCAATAAGAGTAAATAACAGTTGCATCAAAGACAGGCAAGAAGTTTGGTCTTTCAAAATAAACTATTTGGTATATTTGGAAGAAGCAAGAACCCACCCTCCAGGAAGGATGGGGTAGTATAGCTTTTTCTGTTGCTGCTCCAATGCCACATGAAGTCCCGTTCCACCATTGACAACTTTAAATCAAATTTAAAGACCCACCTTTTTTCTCTTGCTTTTGGTCAAGTCCACTCTACTTATTTTTAACATCCTCATACTGTGTTTTAATCTGTTGTTGGTTTTATTCAATTTCACTTACCTAATTGTATTACTTTGATCTTGATTTTATCATTTTAGTTGTCTTAAGTGTTTTCCATTTTAGGCTTGCCCTCTATGTATTACGTGCTATTGTATTATCTTATGTATTATTCCTTTAATCAAGTATACAGACCCGGCGGCATTGAGGGCATTGCCCCCCAGCGAGAATGCTTTCCCCCAAAAAAATAGTTTGGGTAATATGCTTCTTAATACTGTAGGAAATGTAGGCTAGCTCTCTTGCCTTCATCTGCAAATGCGATCAAAGTTGTGCTTTACATTACTAAGCTACAAAGAATATGTAACTACTGTAGTTACTAAAAGCTTCCGAACTTCATTGACAGCTGTGTATTTTGCTAGTATACAGCTTCAGCAGGCCATGCATGCAAAAAGTATTTGCTTTCCATCCCTCGTGCTTACTATTCTATGTTGATTTGTAGGATAAACGTGCCCGCCCATGGAAATCAAAGGCCCGTCTAACACATTTGTTCTAGCGCCTGCACGTATAGCCTACATGTATTGAGGCTAATGTTAATCCATCAGCCTCGAATGTAAAGCACTTTGGGTCAACTCCTGTTGTTTTTAAATGTGCTGAATAAATAAAAGTGACTTCACTTTCCACAACGTGGGATATTGGTCACATTTCTCTCTCACACACACACACACACACACACACAGATTGCGCGCGCGGCGAGGGCGGGTCTTCTGCTTACAGGACTGGCAACTTGTGTATCTGGGTGAACCGCACTTCTAAATGTTACCGCGCGTCTGAGTCTCCGTAACCAGGGCAACAATGACGTTGAATGACAGACAACACGCCTGTCTTTCTGAATTACTACTACTTACTACTATGTCTCATGAAACTCTTTTGGTTTTATTATTTCTCATGTCAATCCAAGCTTGTGAAAATGTAGCGCATGCATTAGAGTAGGATGCATTAGAGTAGGACAAATCGCGTCCCGTATCGTATTGTACGGGACGGGTGGCAACCAAGGAGCAAACTCCGAGGCTTAAAAATGAAACCTACCCGGAAGTGCCAAAAACTGCAATTCATCGAATGGCCACTTGAGGCTGGCTGCAAAGGGAGCAATCTCCATAGATCTCTATGGCAAAATGCCCAACTTTACAGCAGAAATAAACATGTTTACAGCCTGGTTAAAAAAATGGTTTTGGTGTATATTGCTTATTTCCTCCTTTGTGACAACTGTGGGGGGAGGGGGGGGGGTGAATTTTTTTATTTTCTCACTACCTCATTGGACACTAATGGTCACTGGATAATTCTTATTATTTGTTTGGATTAAAAAAAAATATTTTATGCAACATATATGGGTATTGCTCAAACTCACTTAATAATAAATTACTAGAAGAATTAGATGCTTTACTGATTGATATGATGTCAAAAAATACTTCAGCTAAAATTATTTTGGGAGGTGATTTTAATATGGTCATGCATAATCAGTTGGACAGGTTCCCACCAAGGTTAACACCTAACTCGAAAACAATGATTGGTTTTACAAAAAAATGTGATCTTATCGACATGGAGTAAAAAGAATGAATCTTTGAAAGCGTACACGTGGAGCAATAGAAAATACACATTAGTCTAGAATTCACTTTTGGTTGATCTCAGCTGAGCTTGAATTGTTCACTGGATCCTGCACTGTCTCTCCTGCTGTTTTGACAGATCATAAGACCATATCTTTAATTATCCAGGTCAACAAGGAACACAGAGGAAGGTTTTCCAGTGGTTATTGGATATTGAATACCTCCTTATTATCTCATGAACCTTTAAAAACAGAAATAGACCGTTTGATTGCAAAACAGTGGGATGCTGCTAAAATTAACAATCAGTTTGGGAAATCATGGGAATTTCTTAAATTTGAAATACGTTCTGCCTGTTCTAAATATGGGGAAACAATCTCTCAAAATGTGAATTGTTCTGCCTTAAAAACACTCATTCCGGTCAGATATGTGGGATAAATATTAAGGATTTGGTAACCTACCTAGGAATTAAAATTAGTCTTAACCACAAGTTGATGATGGAATTAAATGTCGCTCTGATACATGAATCAATTAAGAAAAAATGTGATTCTTGGCTTGCAAGAGATCTTACTATTTATGGCAAAGTTCTCCTTTTTCAAGCTGAAGGCCTCTCACGAGCATCATATCTATTTACATCAATAGAAATCCCAAAATTAACTTGCTCCAATCTAGACTAACTTTTATATAGCTTCATATGGAGGAAGAAACCCCAGAAACTCTGGAAAAATGTTCTATCAAATACAATTCAGGTTGGGGGTTTGGCAGTACTAGACCTTTCGCTTTTCAATCAGATCTTAAAAATCTATTGTCTTAAAAGGTATCTAAAAAATCCACACAGCCTCTAGAATATAATCCCAAACTATATCTTTGAAAAACTTGGAAGTATTACATTCTTGCTCCAATGCCCATTCTCCATTAATAAAATACAGGTCAAACTATCCAATTTTCACAAACAGACTGTTACATTTTGGTTACTTATGTACAAACACAATTTCTCCCCCCCACAGATGTTTTATTTGGAACAACATGGACATAAAATATAGAAACAAGACTCTTTTCCTGCATGACTGGTTCAAGAACAACATTCTTTTTGTCCCCCAACTGTTAAATGTCCTATGATGATTTCATTCTTAAATTCAACTTTCATCCCCCTAAAAAATCATTTGAAATGGTCTCCAAAGCAATTCCCAGTGGGTTACTTACTTTATTTAAATATCCTATTGCAAATTTAGAGCTTCATTTTTCAGGCTTAATTTGAGTAAATGGTTTACTGTTTCTAGATTTAAAAAAGTGAACAATAAAATGATAAAATACTTTTTATGTATAAAATCTAATCCTACATCAATATAAGAATTTAAATTGCAATAAAGCATGGAGCACACCACATAAATTCTTAATTACAAATAAAATAAAGGAAATTACGTTCAAAATTCTTCACCGTTATTATCCTTGCAATGAAACTATTTAAAAATGTATCCCCACTGTCCATGCAGAATGCAGCTTTTGTTCTTTAGAAGCAGAAATTATAGATCACTTATTTTATGGATGTATATACAGCTTCTCCTTTTGGAAAGATCTGCAACACTTTTTAAATGGACATTTTGGTTCGAATTTAGATCTGTCTTCTTTTGACATTTTATTTTACTTTTCAGACTCCAATCCCTCTATTCAATATTTAGCTAATTTATTCATTTTACCTGGAATGTTCTTTATCCACAAGTCCAAAATTATGAAGAACAAACCCAATTTTTGTGTATTTCTACTTGATTTAAAGATAATATATAAATAGTATATCAGGTTTAAAATGTAAATCAGCAGCAAAATGTATGCAACATTTTTCTTTTTGTAACTTCCTATTTGTGTAGACAAGTCTGGATATCTGGCTTTTCTTTTTGGTTCTTTTTTATTGTACAATTTCATTATTTTACATTTGGCCTCATATGACATGCATATTGTCTTTGTATCTTGTATATGCTTTTTGTTAAATAAAAGGTTTTAAAAAAGCTTTACATGCTGCTGTTGTTGTTATTATTTTTCCATGTTTCAAAGTAGTTCTCCTCGGTGATTGGTTGAAATCTAGCCATGTGATTAATGCAAACTTCAAATATGTTACTTCAAACTTCAAACATGTTAATAACGGCGTTAAGTGATACTAGACGCCGTAAGTTATGACATTTATTAACATCAACAACGGTGTCACACATGGCAAGCCGTTTTAACATTTAATCTAAAAAACACACTAGTAACTATTTCTAGTACTAAGTTACTAGTACTTATTTTTTAGTTACTAGTAACTATTGCAGGTACTAGTATCTATTCCACTTTTACTAGTAACTATTCATTAGATGCTAGTACTTCTTCATTAGTTACTAGTAACTATTCAAAGTTACTAGTATCTATTCCAGTTTTACTAGTAACTATTCATTAGACACTAGTACCTATTCATTAGTTACTAGTTTCTATTACAATAGTTACAAGTATCTATTTCAGTTTTACTAGTCAACGTTTTTTAGAGAATAGTGCTTATTATTTAGTTACTAGTAACTATTCCGACGAAAGATTTCCCCAAACCAATAAGAACTAGTAACATTTACAACGTGATATCTACGTTGTATGCAAATTAACTGATAAATATTAACATGTATCTCGCAGCCTTTTCATATACAAAAAAAGATCAAACCTGATCGCTTGTCGCGAAATGTTGTTATTTTGTTAGTGTGTGTGGTTGTTATTTTGTTAGTGTGTAATGGTTGTTATTTTGTTAGTGTGTGTGCATTTTAAACCTTTTAGGGCTGAATGACTTCTTTGCTCACATTGCTTAATACATTTTCCTTTCCAATATGTAAAATAAATATATTTTTGCAATGCAAAATGTATGTAGAATATATGATGAATCGGTGTCAAATATATTTAACTTAATTCAAAATACATTAAAGGTATCAAAATGTATTTCACCTTTTATTCTGAAATGTATTTAAAATGTATACATACATTTATCTTTATTCAAAATACATTTCAGCTATCAAAATGTATTTCAGCTTTTATTCCGAAATGTATTTGAAAATTTATAAATACATTTCAGTTTTGTCCAAACGTATTTCACCGTCAAAAATGCTCTCATTACAATATGTATTTTGTATAGAAAATACATTACAAAATGTATATTGAACACCATATTAAAATGCATTTTTCAGATCCTTTGAAAGTAAAAAGATGAAATGTAATTACCGACGTATTGATTATATCACTTAGGTGTTGAAACACATTTTATTGATATACATTACCAAAATACATTTCATCTTATGGTCACAAATATATTCTAACGTACTATATGCCAATCTTGGTAAGGCCACTACTTGCCCCTCAAAATGTGATAGTCCTGTTTGGAGTATTGGTTAGTGTGCCTGACTATTGAACAGACGGTTGTAGGTTTGAAACACAGCCTGCCCAATGCTACAGTATATTTAGACATGCATTTTAAAAATGTATTAAATACATTTTTATAAATATATTTAAGCAGCCAATTTCAAATATTTTGACATATATTTACCAAATGTATTCAGGAATATATTTTCCAAATGTGTTCGGAAATATATTTTCCAAATGTATTCAAAAACATATTTAAAATACATTCAACACCTAAAAGTGATATAATCAATTCAACACCTAAAAGTGATATAATCAGTACATCGGTAATTACAATTCATCATTTTACTTTCAAAGGATCTGAAAAATGCATTTTAATATGGGCTTCAAAATACATTTTGTAATGTATTTTCTATACAAAATACATACTGTAATGAGAGCATTTTTGACGGTGAAATACATTTGGACAAAACTGAAATGTATTTATAAATTTTCAAATACATTTCGGAATAAAAGCTGAAATACATTTTGATAGCTGAAATGTATTTTGAATAAAGTTAAATGTATTTATACATTTTTAAATACATTTCAGAGTAAAATGTGAAATACATTTTGATACCTGAAATGTATTTTGAATAAAGATAAATGTATGTATACATTTTTAAATACATTTCAGAATAAAAGGTGAAATACATTTTGATACCTGAAATGTATTTTGAATTAAGTTAAATTTATTCGACATATATTCATCATATATTCTACATATATATGCATTGCAAAAATATATTTATTTTCCATATGGGCATATACAGTAATAATATGAAGAGGATATTGGAATAGTTACTAGTAACTAAAGAATAAGTACTAGTCACTTTAAAATAGTTACTAGTACGTTTTTTGGATTAAATGTTAAAAATGCTTGCCAAAGTCGCAAACGCCGTGTAGAACTGGGGAAACGGCGTTTGGGACGGCGACATGAATGATTAAAGACGCCGTAAATGGCTGTGCTTATTGCACCACTTGGACGGCGTCAGAAATACTGGGGAACGGCGTATGTTGCGTCTCCTTGGACGACGTAGGACGCCGTAATGTGTCATGTTTAAGACTCATTTGGCTTTCCATAAGTAAATGCACTAGACGTTTTCAGTGACAATGTAGATGTTTTCAACGCGTGTTTAGAGAAAAAAACAGGCGAAAATACCGCTTGTAAATGACACTCATATACTCGTGTTCAACGGCATAATAGCGAAACGCCCGTTCAGAATAAGACGATATGAACCCTTTGGCGTTCCATAGTTGGCGTTTTTACCCACGCCTCCAGTATACGCTTCACTGGGCTGGAACTACCGTTAGATTAAACATTTCAACGACTAGCCAGCATATGAGTTGTAAACCAAACCAAACAAACCACAAGGGAAACAGTCTAGGTAGAAAATAGACTTGCCACACGATTAAGTGTTCTAGCAAAATGCACATTTTGTTAGCCTACAGCGCATGCTGTCACTGAAAGCCTGCTTGCTAGCTAAATTGCTAGTTAATGTTTGCTTCTTTCAAATAGCTTTTCATCTGGCTAACTTGATCTCTAGATAAACTTAATTGGAATTTTAATTGGTATCTTACTGTACGTTAATTAAGAATTTACATTCTTGCTTACAACTGACTGCAATAGCTACTGAAGCGTTACAGTAGTACAGCAGCAAGAAAATGTTCGAACAACAACAAATGCAGCAGCAGATCCAACACAACCAGCTTCAGCAAGATCTGCGACAACAGCAGCAACTGAAAACAACCCAGCGTCTGCCATCCCAACTTCCCCGCCAGCATCAAAAGAACCGGTAAGAGATTATTGAATGTGGGTTTTGCATCACTTTATTGTAATCCTAATGCGCCTAGCAGGAATTCATCATGAGCGCGTAGTCCTCGTTTTTGTCCGACTGTCTCATTTTTCAGACCAAGGTTTCCACCTTCTCCTAGCATGGTAAACCTTTGCCCAGTTCCCCAGGCTGCTCTGCTTGCCCCCAACCCCATGTTACAAGGCGCAGTACTTATACAACAACGGATGCAAGGTAAACCTTATTGTCTTCTTACATATACGGTTGAAGTTGAAAAGATGATGCTGTTTTGAGGTTGACAATGTACATTCTCCTCTACTTGTAGCTAACGTGCAAGGCTTGGCCATGGGCAGTGGGCTACCCTTTTCACTTTTGGCCAAGGGGCCACAGCATTCTCTCCTTGGACCAGCTCCTGTCCCCCGAGTGGGATTCTCTTCCTCAAGACCATATCGTTCCCATGAGCACTTCCAAAACAAGGTTCTTCATCTCTTCCTCTGTCATCCTCTGACTTGGAGTCCTTTGTCTTACTCACATAATAGAAACCGAACATCTCGAAAATAAATTAAACTATTGATTAATGATTTAATGTTGTGTTTTCATACAGGACTTTCTTGGGACAAAGAGGGATTATGAACAAATTGGAAATGCTAATGGACAGCTGGGCACCAGCAAAACAGACTGTCCAGTGGGGAGGACTACCAATACAGGTGCCTTTGATCATATCACACCTTCACAGCTGGCCCTCTATTTAAAAAGCTGCTCAGATTATGATGCCTGACGTAAGATCTCTTTTGCCTTTTAAATCATAATTTATAAGATCACATGGACTGGGAGAGGGGTGGCCTTGTTGTAGGTCAGCATTCCTACTCAGATACCCTTGAATGGCACTGTTAAATCTTTTGCCAGGTTCATCTGGATTTGTACTGATCCAGATACTTTTTTCACTCTTGCTTTACAGAGATGGGTAAAACTGAATCAGACAGACTATCGTTTGCACAGCCACAAGAGAAGCCTGAGTCGAAGAAGCTGAAGACAAATGAGTTAGTAGGGGTAGCACAATGTTTTGCACAGGCTATTCTTACTGGACAATTCATCTTCAGACCTTCAGCACCACAAATATGATTAATTTAAATCTGGTTGTTTTTTATTTTCTTACTTTCAATTTCCAGTGTTATTCACAGATCAGAAGAGCATGTGAATGTACCCTTTGGACATGTGGCAGTCCAGACGTCCAATGATAAAAGGCCAATGGATGTATTGAAACCCACGGGTATGTGTTTAAAAGATTTTGTTCCAGTATTGATTCTACTACTTGGCTGTTGAAATGACATCCATATCGAATCCAGTAATATGACTTACCCAACAGGAAACATGACATAGGTTGCCAGGGAGGATTTATTAGTGAACATTGTTGCACAACACTTCATAATTGAAAACATTTTGCAACATATACACATATTTGTCATGAGAAAAGTTCAGCTTTGTCCCGTTTGTGTTGGCTGTCTGCTTCCATTTCATTCCTTGTATATACATCCATGCTTACCATTAAACCATTTCACCTATGAAAGACGAATAAACTGTATACATCTACCGGTCCAACTTCTATTAAATTAATCTGTTGGGGTTAAAAAATGAAAATTGTATTTGCTGTTCATATAGTTGTCGCTGCTCTCGTGTACGGAGGTGAATGCCCTGCTGTTCACGGGCTGGAAGAATGTGGAGGTGAAAGTCGAGCATCTGATGTAAGCCCACCCTAAAAATAATAGTCTTTTTAAGTGCTGTCTGTGTTGACTGTATACCCTAACTGTAAATTTTCCTTCATTGCATATTTAGAATTGCCATTTGTACTTGCATTTGCCTTCATTGCACATCTGTACAGCCCACTTGTGAAATACCATATAATTAATACTTGTAAATTTTCTGCCCTCTTTTATTTGCACTTCTGGTTAGATGCTAACTGCATTTCGTTGTACTGTACTTGTACTGTTCAATGACAATAAAGTTGAATGTGATCTAATCTATACTGTCCTGTGGCTGTAGCAGGTTCTAGGGGTCGGGACGTCCCTGAAGGTCACCATCCAGCATAGCAGCCAGAGCCGGGCGTTCAGCACGGGCCTAGAGGAGCCAGGTGCAGCCATGGGGCCCTCCTGTGGGTCAGGGGGACAGTCTGAGGACAATGACCCAGGCTACAAATCTGCTGCTGACAGCCAATACTGCTACATCTGCAGCATCCCCTGCCACAACCAGCAGGTGGCGTTAAAACCACACACCGTGCTTGCAGAAATACTGAAACAAGCTGTAGAAAAGGGATGAGGGGAAAAAAATCAAAGCATAGGTTTGACAGCCTTGTGAAAAATTGGTGTATTAGGTGCAATAATGAGCGAATGATCAGTCATGTCAGCAATTGAATTATTTTACCAGGGTATGCGGATTAGGTGTGCAGACATGGTTTTTAAACTATGGTTATATGAAACTATATTTTTTAAGGACCACTCTGGTCACATGATCAAACATCTGAAATCTCTTCTGGATGAGAAATGAATTGTGTCTGTCTGTTAAACGTGCCTGCAGAACTTCCAGAGCCATATGAACGGTGCGGAACACCAGCGGCGTATGCTGGAGATTCAGCATGTGAGCAATGCCTGTCTGGTCAACTTGTTACCCCGGGTTGCCGACTCTCAACACGACTTGCGCACAGACTGGTAAGGGGTGACCTCTGTTATTACGTTAGCACACACCTCCCTCTTCACCATCGCTTGTCAGTGGTGCAAATGTCTACGTTGGGTGGCAGGTGGCGTAATGCTTTGAGTGTCAGGCCAGTAACCAATGTAATCCTCACTCCAAAAAGGAGTATTTTTATTTGACCTTGAGAAAAGCTCTTAGCCCTAATCGTTAATGTGAGTTGCTAGGACAACAGCATCTGGTAATTGACAGCAATTAAAAAATAAATGAGTGAAGCCAGGCTGACAACTGATTTCAGATTTGGTTTTGACACTTTGCAGGGATGAAAAAACAGGAGGAGTGCAGCGCTGGTGTGTGACATGTCAAACACACTTCAGCGGCAACCTCATCGAGCACCGGAGGACCAAGGAGCATAAGGTAAAAGGGACATAAGAGGGAAGCCCTGCATTTGGCAGGAGCAAAGAGGTTGAATGGTTTCTCTGGATTATGGAACATGGCATATCCAGAGCTATAGAAACATTGTAATGTGTTGCCATTTCCACTTCCTGGTTGCTCAGCTGTCAAAGCAGTCTTCACGTCCCTTCTGCACTGTTTGCAAACGCCACTTCAGGACACCACGGAAGTTTGTGGAACACATGAAGTCCAGAGAGCACAAGCTGCAAGTTGAGGAGGTGTGTGTGTGGGTGTTGCCTCAATTTGGGAAATTTTTCCTTTGTATGACTAGGGACTAGTCTTGTTATGCTAGGCTTAACCACTTCAGAGGCAAATCCTAACTTCACTTAAAGACTGCATCATAAGTCATTCAATGTATATAAATGAATGAATCCATTTTTGGCTACAGAAGTGCAATTTCCTATTCAGCTCTACGGCTTCCATCAGCTTTCCTGTTAGGATTACATATACAAATACTGTATATGTTCAGTTGTGCTAAAAAATTTGCATACCCTTGGAGAATTGGTAATATATGTACCATTTGTAAAGAAAACATGAGTGAGCAGGCAAAATACGTCTTTTATTTCTTATGGGATTCACATTCAACTGTAGGTCATCACAGAATGGCACAATCATAAAACAAAATATGGCAACAAAGATAAAAAGGAACCGACCCCTGTTCAAAAGTCTGCATACCCTTAGTTCTTATTACTGTGTATTGCCCCCTTTAGCGTCAGTGACAGCGTGCAGTCGTTTGTAATAGTTCTCTATGATTCCCCAAATTCTTGCAGGTGGTATAGCTGCCCATTCGTCTTTGCAAAATGCCTCCAGGTCATGCAAAGTCTTTGGCCATCTTTCATGAACCGCAGGTTTGAGATCTCCCCAGAGTGGCTTGATGATATTAAGGTCAGGAGACTGTGATGGCCGCTCCAGAACCTTCAACTTTTTCTGCGGTAACCAATGAAGGGTCAACTTGGCCTTGTGCTTAGGGTCATTGTCGTGCTGGAAAGTCCAAGAGCGTCCCATGCGCAGCTTTTGTGCAGAAGAATGCAAATTGTCTGCCAGTATTTTCTGATAACATGCTGCATTCATATTGCCATCAATTTTCAAAAGATTCCCCATGCCTTTAACGCACACACCCCCAAAACATCAGTGAGGCACCACCATGCTTCACAGTGGGGATGGTATTCTGTTCACTATAGGCCTTGTTGACCCCTGGTTGTGACCATAAAGCTCTATTTTGGTCTCGTCACTCCAAATTACTGTGTGCCCGAAGCTGTGACGCGTGCCAAGGTATTGTCAGGCATATTGTAACCGGGCTTTTTTGTGGCATTGGCGCAGTAAAGGCTTCTTTCTGGCAACTCAACCATGCAGCTCATTTTTGTTCAAGTATTGTCGTATTGTGCTCCTTGAAACAACCACACCGTCTTTTTCCAGAGTAGCCTGTATTTCTCCTGAGGTTACCTGTGGGTTTTTCTTTGTATCCTGAACAATTCTTCTGGCACTTTTGGCTGAAATCTTTTTTGGTCTACCTGACCTTAGCTTGGTATCAAGAGATCCCCGAATTTTCCACTTCTTAATAAGAGATTGAGCAGTACTGACTGACATTTGCAAGGCTTTGGATATTTTTATATCCTTTCCCATCTTTATAAAATTCTATTACCTTGTTACGCAGGTCTTTTGACAGTTCTTTCTGCTCACCATGGCTCAGTATCTAGCCTGCTCAGTGCATCCACGTGAGAGCTAACAAACTGGTGTGTGTCACCTTGTGTGTCTGTAAGGCCAAACATTCAAGGGTATGTGAACTTTTGATCAGGGCCATTTGGGTGATTTCTGTTATCATTATGATTTAAAAAGGAGCCAAACGATTATGTGATAATAAATGGCTTCAAATGTTCACTATCCTTAAATAAGACATTTTTTTTGCATGATCAGTCATATTTTCAAAATCAGTGCCAAAATTTCACAATTTCTGCCAGGGTATGCAAACTTATGAGCACAACTGTATTTGTATATGTAATATACAGTCTGTGGCAGGCTGGACAGTAACTTTTTGACGCCATTGATAAACCACCATGTTTGAATTTTCACTTGATCTCCCATTGACGCTAAGTGGAAATCAAATAAATATTTTTTTGGCATGTTAAGCTTTAGTTTGATTGAGACAGTGGTGATAGATGGGTGGGAGTTTTTTGCTGAAAGCCTTGGGCTGGAATCAAACTCAGGCTAGATCAGAACACGCACAATAAATTGCTGAAACACTTTAGGCCACAATAAGTGTGAATTAGATAAAAGGTTAGGATTTGTGCCTCAGCAAGCAATGTGTCGTTCATCAATTTGTTGTGAAACTTACTGGGCAACAAATCTCTGATTCTGATGAAGCACACTGTCTAGCAGAGGGCACTGCTTAGCTCAGGGTTGACCCCCTCCCTATATCATGCTTTTCGAGCATAGCTCAGGCAGGAGGGAGAGCCAGACGTCCTGGAGGAGCTGATCACAGTGGATGCAGTGGGATGCTTTGAGGGAGAAGATGACTTTGAGGAGGAGACCCATGAGGACGATGACAGCAGGGTATTATTGGCTTATGTTTGATCAAGGAACAGCATTTTGGTTATAGCGTTTGACCGGTAACTGAAAGGTCTCTTTTGCAATTACCCAAGCCGAAAAGATGAAAGATCGATTGGTGTGCCTTCAAGTAATGCACTTAACCCAAATTGCCTCTGTACGTTGCTCTACATAAGAGTGTCTGCTAAATAAGTTAAATTTTCAAAATAATTAATGGTTATTAATTTATCACTCTGCTTCTGCAGGAAAGACAGCCTGGTGAAAGACATGTCGCACAAGAGGACATCGAGGAATACGAAGAGTATGATTCAGAAACACAATATGGTGATTGCACTGTTGTTATGTGGCGACAACGGGTCACTCAAAAAGAATTGATAGATACATAATCGTTCATTAATTATTATAATTAACTATTTTGCTATTCTTTCCTAAAGGCTCAAGCTTTGTTGTCCCAGTGGCCGGTTATCTCTGCAGACTGTGCCATAAGTTCTTCCATTTCGAGTCCACTGCTAGGCACTTTCATTGCAAGTCCCTCATGCACTTTCAGAACCTACGGGTATGCTACATACAGAATCATATTCATGCTCAGTGTTTTGTCGTCAAACAGCAACACCTTTGGCCTCCATAAAATCCTAGCTCTGTTTTAATTTCTGTTGTCTGACACTCATGTATCTATATTAGAAATACCAAGCGTTGAAGAGTCGAAAGTGCTCAGTTACTCAGGACACGGGAAAGACCTGCAGCCAAACGTCAGGGGACCCACTTGCCCTGAGGTACTCCCGAGATCACACGGAGGATATCAGAAAAGACTGTGCAAATAAATCCATTATGGCTGGAGACAGCTCACATGCCTGTTGCACCCCCGCCACCAAGCAGATATCTCCCATTGTCTCTGCTCCGGAAAAGGCAGAGCAGGGCAACATCATCACCGCCACCCAGCAGGTCTCAGAACAGCTTGATGCGGATGACTCTGTGTTACAGAAGCCCTTGGTGGCCAACCATAGGCCAACCTGCCATGCCAACCAACCTCATCTTGACTTAAACTCTGGATGCGATAACTTGAGGAAGCAGTACCCATGCCTGGGCTGCCAAAATCCCCAACTGAGAGTCTGGGAGGGTGAGAGGGCCGGCGGAGCTGGATGTTCTCTAGATTTGCCCTTAGCGTACCAGAGCACGGATGGAAGCGTGTCGCACACTACCAATGAGACAAAGTCAGGGTCGTAAAAAAGGAACTCCACAAAGACATCACGCCAAAAAACTGGAGACTAAGGTTGTGTTCAACAGTAAAGCATAGCCAAGTGTTTTTTTATGAACCCAACCCAAACCTGGCCCAAGAACTTATCACTTAAAGCTTGCTTAAGGATGAATAATGGGTGTGTGAGAGATTGAATGAGTCACCCAAGGTAAGATTTCACAGACATCCTGTTTCGTTACAGTCAAGATGTTGAGTCTAAGTGGAATCACCAGTTTGTGTTACAACTGAAATGGAAACAATGCACATTATTGCAAGGGATCCCCAATCACAGTGAGCAAGAAAATGGCCTTGGATCACAAGCTCAATCAAGTTCCCATTCAATCCTATTCAAGTAAAGTCCATTTGCTTTTGACACGGCCACACAAATTTTTTTGCTCTCAATTTCATAGATCCTTGCTATGGATAACACTGGATTGCAGGACTGATTATCCATAATATCTAAAGGATTGTTTGAAATACATGTTGTGGGTATATACTATTTCCATGTCTAATATTTATTTTATTTTATGCTGTACAGGGTCCAACGCTAACTTTTTTTCTCACTGGCCCTGTTGGGCCAGTTGGTCTGAAATCTATTGGCCTGGACTGTATTTTTACTGGGCTGAGCTGAATAAAAAAAACCATAATATTTGTGTTTTACAGATATATGGTATGTAAATATATCATCAGAATATGGATTTATACCACAGATTTGCATGTGATATGAGACATGAGCTACAAGCAATTGCTGTTTACCTAAATGATGCAATACACATCATTACTTTTTAATAAATGGTTATCAAAATATTAGCTACTATAAATATTATCATCTCTTCATGAAGATGCTTGCTTATTTGATGTGACATAAAAGCATGAAAATAAAAGGTAACATAAATATGGTGTAATACCACACTGAGGCGGGACAAGAAGCGCCACAGATGCATTGTCATGCGAGAACATGCAAAAATCTAAGCGGGAAGAGTGACAATGACAAGCCAATGTTTAATACAATACTATGAATTTCAATGGGGAAATTGAGCACTGGCCCAAGCTGCCTTTGTCTACTGGCCCAACGTTAGGTCTTACTGGCCCCGGGTCAGCTGGCCATCGTTAATGTTGAACCCTGCTTTACAGTTGTGGCTGTAGTAAAGGCACCCTTGCATTTTCTTCAAATACCTCACAATGTCTCTAAAATTAATTTGAAATTGAAACTCCAAGTTTTTCACTATTAGTTCACTATATTAGTTTATTTAACCTTATGTCATTTCAAATCAGAAAACAAACAAAAATGGCATTGACAAAATTATTGACACCTTAGATGTGAAATTTGGTTTCAGAGATTTGCAATAAATTTGCAATAAACTGCAATAAAGTTCTTCCAATAGGATGGATAAGCTTTCTGCTTGTCTGTACTGGCTGTTTGGCCCAGAAAATTACTCTTGTGAAAACTGCTGCAGTTCTCCCAGATTTGATGGGTGTATCCCAACATCTGTTTTCAGACCTCTACAGGTTTTCATTGGGATTTGCACTAATTTCTAGCCACTTAGGAACAGTCCAGCATGTTGTCTTGAACCTTTTCTGGGGGCTTTTGAAGTGTGTTTGAGTTTATTGCCCTGGTTTAAGACCCATAAACTTAGGTGGAAAGTTGGGTTGTAAAACCCAACTTTCTGACACTGGATTTCGACATGCCCCAAACTGCCTTGGTTCTTCTGATTTCTTGATGCCATGCACACTCTCAAGGCACCCAGTGCTAGAGGCAGCAAAGCAACCTCAAAAATATAATTTAACCTCCTCCATCTCTGACTCTGGGGAAGGTGTTATTTTCTTTGAAGGCTTCATTTTGTTTTCTGTAAACATAGTGTGCCTTTCCAAAAAGCTCTAATTTGGTCTCATCTATCCACAGGAGATATAGTAGGATTGTGGCATGTTCAGGTGTGTTTTGGCAAATTGCAGTCAGTCTTTACTATGTCTCAGTAGTGGGGTCCTCCTCGGTCTCTTACAATACAACAATTTTCTTGAGTTGGTGACCCGATGTTGCAGTTTGAAACTGACTTCTGAAGGCAGTTGATCAAGGGGCTTTTTCCACCATTCGACTGATTCTTTCATGCAGTCTTCCATCAAGTTTTTTCCTTCAGCCATGTCGAGGGTGGTTGGCTACAGTGGCATTGACCTTAAAATTTTGGATAACATTAGGCACAGTGGAAACAAGAACATCAGGGTTTCTGGAGATGGACTGGTAGCCTTGAGATTGTCTATGCTTGGCTGAATTCTTATTTCTGACTTCCTCAGACAATTGTTTTTTTCTCCTCCATTTGTCAATGCGGTACTCACAGTGACACAAAACAGGGGAGAGAGTCCTTTTCTCTATTCAATGTGATTGAATGGTTGATTTTCATATTGACAGCACCTGCACCATTCTTTTTTTGTTGAACCTGCCATTTGCCGAACAAAGCAAACAGTAACCATGCAACTAGAGGCGAAGGTTTCAGTTGCCGAGATGATAACCGACTAAATAGAAAACAGAAAAAGTTTGGCCTATTGCATGGTTACTCTTTGCTTTGTTCTGCAAACGCAGGGTTCAACAGAAAATAGTTGGTCACAGTTCTCATTCCTTTATGTGCCATGATCCATATTACTATGATGTTTCCCACTAGTGACACAGTAACCATGCAACTATTGAGGGAAGCAATGTTGTAGCGGTGCCTGGGAAAGTGGGTACACGGCATGTACCAGCGTATACCCTGCACTACACTGCTCAAAGACTGTCAGGTGTATTTCCCCAAATTGTCAATGTACACTGCTCAAAAAAATTAAGGGAACACTTAAATCACACATTGGGTCTTGATGAACAAAACATATTAAAGATCAATATCTACTGTACATTGTATAATTCGTTGAGAACAAAATGACGTAACAACGGTCAATGGAAACTAAAATCACCAACCGATTGAGGGCTGGATTCAAACTCACACTGAAAAGTAAAGTAAACAATTGAAATCACAGGCTGTTCCAACCAGTGTGAATTTCATCACAGCTACTCATAATAACTCAAAAACTCTGTAGTGTGTATGGCTCCCAAGTGACTGCACTCCTGACAATGTCTGGGCGTGCTCCCGATGAGATGGAGGATGGTGTTCTGGGGGATCTCCTCCCAGACCTAGATCAGGGCATCAGTGAGCTCCTGGACAGTCTGTGGTGCTGCTTGGTGGCATCAGATGCACCGATACATAACGTCCCAGAGGTTCTCAATTGGATTCAGGTCTGGGAAATGTGAGGGCCAGTCAATGACATCAATGCCTTCGTCATCCCGGAACTGCCTATACACTCTGGATACATGAGGCCGAGCATTGTCCTGCACCAGGAAGAACCCAGGCCCCACTGCACCAGCGTAAGGTCTGATGATGAGTCTGAAGATTTCATCCCGGTGCCTAACTGCATTCAGGGTACCGTTGGCTAGCACTTGGAGGTCTGTGTGACCCCCCCAAGGATATGCCTCCCCTGATTGTAGTCACTTTCACCAAAACAGGTGACATTGATTCACAATCGCTTATGCCTCCTAACTGGACAGATTGATATCCCTGAAGTCTAATTGACTTTGTGTTATACTGTGATGATTACATGTTCCCTTCATTTTTTTGAGCAGTGTATTTTGGTTTGCAGTCTTCACCCCTTTGTCCAAAAACTATGGTCTCTGTTAAAATGCATGAAAGAAAATGGTTGAGGAATAAACCCTGGACTGTTCTGGAATTGGTTAGCAGTGAATCCAGACCGGAATCCAATAAAAAAAAAAAAAAAAACTGTCAGTCTTAAACCATCAATTGCTAAAATGCAATACTCAAACCTATAAGAATTGGGGAAGTTTTGAGCTCAAGAGTAAGGCAATTTGCCGTTGCCAGTTGTGTCCAACTCAAATTTGTTTGATTATCAGAGATACCTTTTAATTAGTGCTGGCCGTTCATGTTTCCCAACAAGATGTATTGGATTAATTGACAAAATTAATGGATTGATTGTACGCAACGATTTGTGCAAGTGATGTTGAACATTTGTCTCAATGATTCACAGTTATAATGTCTTCAAATGGTGTTTCCATCAAAGATGATGGATCTTTTTATATATATATATATATATATATATTCCGGTATTTAAGGCTTAATTTGATAGAGGGTGAGGAAAGATGGAAGGAAAGATTTGTATCCATGCTACAGCAGTATATGTGCACCGGATGCAGAGGCTTAAACTACTAAATCCCACTTGACCACATGGATTTTTAATGCATTTTTAGCCCAAAGGCTCTTTCGGAAGTGGGCTCGTGTATGCTATGGTTTCCTCCATAAAATCTGGCATGCTCGTGTAAGAGAGGGAAGATCTGTGTCAAGTCTATCAACTGTCTCTTCATTCACCCCACCCAGCCCAACGAAAAATATCAGCCATGGGATATTACCTCTTGTGCACCTCCTAAGCTTGAAAAATTTGCACATTTATGCGTTCCCTTTATTCTTTGCTTCCATTAAGTATTGGGTTTTGTCTTAAAAAGATGCCTTTTCTGCATGCATCCCTTTGATATTTTAGATAAGAAATTGTCTATTAATATTTTAGTTTAAAAGCTTGTTACTATCTCTTCAAAAAGTTTCCAAACCCTTTGGCTTGTTCTACATCAGTGTTAAAGCCTACATTTAAATTGATTGAATATAATTTTGGGGTTCACGTTTTAAAACCAAACACCCAAAAATGACAAAGTAAAATAAAAATGTATTAAATTGGAAGTGATTACTGTACATATATACAGTTATGTCTCTGCACAACTGTATATAGGGCTTGTCTCCCATTCATCCTTTCATTTTTTCTCAGACTAGCAATTTGGATGGGGAGCATCAGTGAATGAGTCTATCCTCAGATTCTAAGTAGGATTAAATTTTTTTGTTTTGGCTAGGCCTCTCAAGGACTTTCACCCTCTGGTTTGTCATTCATTCCATTTGTTTTGGCTGTATGCTTGGGGTCATTGTCCTGTTGGAATGTAAATCTTCACACCCCAGTCTGTCTTATGAGCTCTGATGAGAGATCTTATCAAGGACTTGCCTGTATATGTGATTTATTATTTCCTCCTTTACATTGAAACTGTGGGGGAACCATTACAAGTTTTTCATGGAAAAATGTCAAATGCTATTTTAAGGAAATCCTTTTGATTGTTCTTTAATAAATCATTAAAGAATCAGCCCCTGAAAAATCAGCCCCAAATGAGAAAACATTTAAATGGGGGAATAGATAGTGGGCAGGGAGTTCTCCACAATTTCAAGGTGAAGTACCCCAAAAAGATCCTTGAAGAACCTTTTATTTTTAGAGTGTTACATGTTTTCCAGTCCCTTCAGCTGAAAAGCATCAGGCTTGTTCTGTCAGAGTGGTCATTGTGCCAAGGTTTGATTCCATAATGCTTTCAATTTCCTAATGTTGGAGCCCACTGTGCACTTAGGGACTTTCAACACTCTTGATTGTTTTTATATACCCTTCCCATGATAGTTCACTCCCTGGACACATTATTAGGTACACTGTCTTGTTAATGCAAAAAAACAAATTGCAAATAATTTGGCAGCCACTCAACATACACTACTTTTCAAAAGTTTGGGTTCACTTAGAAATGTCCTTGTTTTCAAAAGAAGAGCAACATTTTTGTCCATTAAAATAACATTGATCAGAAATACGGTGTAGACGTTGTTAATGTTGTAAATTACTATTGTAGAAGGACACAGATTATTTTTATTGGAATATCTACATAGGCGTACAGAGGCCCATTATCAGCAAACATCACTCCTGTGTTCCAATGTCACGGTGTGTTCCATTATATTCACAACCTCAATTCATAATTTACTCTAACCCTTGTATAAGGCCATTCTTGATTTCCTCAATTCTTATCCTGTTTTAGTATTTCCATGGCTATGAGGTGATCATCGTAACTAATGACGAGTTCGGGTGAATATTTTGCTAAGTCGATTCACTTAAAAGTATGCATTTCATCTGGTGAGTTAGAAGCTTCTGAGGGACAGACACACTTGGACGAATTAGTATACGTGGCATGCAATGACAACGGCGGCCTGGGGGGAGCTGTGTAACCCAGCGCTATGCATTATGGGGCGGACGGAGCTCTTGCATTGCCATAGTTCTTCGACGAAGAGAATCTGACGTCTGAGAAACCAGCAAGTCGGCTAGTCTAATATTGGTTAGTTAGAATTTTAAGAGACTGCAGTGGCACGGGAAGTGCCACACTTGGAGCGTGATATGGGGCAGAATGATCTGATGAGCAATGCGGAGGACGTGGCCGACCAGGTAGGCGACGCTCTGACCAAGGCCCGGGCGGCCACGGCAGAATTAGTCAAGAGTCATTGCATCTAGTGAAGGAGATCTTGTCAATTTCACGATAGCGAAACTACGAGGATTAAGTGTTTAATTAATGGTTATTCATACATATTCATAGTCGTGTGAACATATTGTGTTGTCTTTGTTTGGCATTCTGCAGTTGTACAGTCACGAGACAGAAACAGATAGTAGTTGCTACCTCTAGTAAGTTTGGCCGTTATTTTTCTCCGATACAGTACGGCCATGGCTATATTGATGATGTAACTGTGCTCAGCTAGTAAGTGTTACGTTGTTGAACTTCAGTCTCGCGCCCAGGATAGGACTCGAGTCATGTTTCATGGTTAACCTGTTGCTCTGTTGTAGCTGTGCTGTCATCATGAATGACTCAATCTGAAAACCCAAGATATAACTTCATTAGACAGTGTTTTACGTGTAGTGCAGAATTATTCACCTACTAACCTCAGTGGAGTGACAAATTATACGTTATATGATGATCAAATAAGGATAACTTTGCTGTTTCAAGCTTTTCCTGTTTTAAATCTTAAGGATGCAGTTTGGGACTTTAGCAATTAAAAAAATGTTTAAATTATCACTTGGGGCTGGATGTGTAATATGTTGATTATGTGCATAATCTAAGGATAATCTCAGCTAGCCATGAATTTCCAAGTTTGAAAGTGTTTTTGATGACATGGTGCACAAATAGGCACATACACAATTTTCGGGGACACTTTTTGGCTTGACAGCTCTACTTTTACAACCAGTGGCAAGAACTTGAGCACTGTGTCTCTACGATGCCAATGTGGATTGGATATGGCTATGGCTAGCCTGAAAGAATGTGCTGACAACTTGAATTTAAGACATTTTGCAAACAGCAGATCTGTGGTTTTGATCATTCTAATGGTTCACTTTTGATTGCCTGGGGGATATCCTGTTTAGAGACCTTGCCTTAGTAAGAACAGTCCCAGAGGCGAGAGACATGTGCAAGGTGCTCTATTTGATTGTCAACTCCACATTAGCCTTGACGTTTGCTTTCTGAAACCGATGTCTTGGATAATTATTCATTTTCTGTTTATCTTGGTCTGAAATCCTGCTCTCTATGTCAGTCAAAAGCACTCCAAAGAGCTGAATTTTTGCTTGTATTAAATAAAGGTGCTGTTTTTCATGTTGACTTAGTTTATGTGAAGCAAAGCTTCCGCAGTGGATGCTGACTGGATAAGGTCATCTTCACACTTGCTGCCGCCAATTGCTGTATCAGAATGTTGAATAAACTCTCATTTGAATTTAATCTGAATGCTAGCCAATTCATTTTATGGAAGAAATATTTCATTGCCATCTTAACCTGTTGTGAGTTACATAACAAAGAGAGTGTGTAGATCTCATTTTGTGCGAGTTGTGTGTTGAGAAGAATGAGCTGGATTAAAAATCGCCACTTAAATTAAGGACTAGTGGTTGGCTGTGGAGTAAAAACGATGAATCTACATACATATCTCTATTAAATTACTCTTGGTGATATCCATTCATTTGAGCTGTGTACGGCAAGTGACTCAGTGAACAGTGATTGGCTGTGCTGCTGCTTTGGCTCTGCTGATGTGGATGTCTGCTGTCTAGGGGTGGAGCTTAGCAAGGATGGCTGAATCATGTCCTGACTGAAGCTGTTGATGTTTAGGAGATGTAATGACAGTGTTTCGGATAATTGAAGGTATTAAGAGAATGTGTACTGTGGGGGGGTGTTTTTGACTTAACTAAATAACAGGGACTAAAAAATTACATCATTGTGGTTTATTTCGTAATAAAGTTACTAATGAGAATTTTTATGTCCCCATTTTGAAAAATATTTATTTTTGTCTTAAGGGTTACATTTATGACGAAAGTTACAGTTAAGCGACAATAGTTTGGCATTAGGGCTATGTTGTTTAGGCATACATGTTATGTTTAGGATTAGTAAAAGTAGGATGGTTTTTAAGGGCAATCAACTTTGGAGTCCCTGTTTAAATGGCTAAGTAAATGTGTGTCAAAGAAAAATATATTACAAAGCAAAATCAAAGTTATCCATATAATTTATTAAGTTTTAAACAAAAAGCAAATAGGCCTCTGGGTGATACTGTATTGTATGCAACATTATTTCATTAATGTTGGTAATCTGTTTGGCAATTCAATGCCTACAAGCTCAAACATGCACAAGTTCTAGCTGCTTTAAACACAGACACCTTTTGAATTGTTTTAATGAGGACAGTTTGGCTAACATACTTGTACTTCTATACTTGAGGACCTTTTAGGGAGCAACAGTTGATTTACACTGAAAATCCTATTTGCCCTAATCCTAAACCCAAGTCATTCTCTTTTATTAATTATAACTTTCAGGCATTTTTATCTGCTTTGTTTGTCAGAAAATTGTGGAAAGATACAAGAAAATGTTTTTGCTGAAGGGCAGTGGGCTGGATTTGAACCCATGCTTCAACAGCACATGACTGGAGGCAGCAGTTTAGACCATTGGACCACCCATAACCCCAAACTAAAAATAGCCTTTTGGGAAAGTGAATACTAGAACAAAGGTTTCACTTGTCAGTGATTTACTTGTGAGGAATTTACAAATATATTGCTAAGTGTTCACACACAAAAGTGGTAGGCGTTCTTTTTCTGGTGAACAGTAGTCTTACCAGGTATCAGATTCAAAAAGGATAAGCCAACACAGTCAACAGGCAAAGCTCATTACAAAAAATGTCCCATATCTCCCTCGGTAACGGACAAACTATTGTGATAGGATTATCATTCATGGCTGCCGTAAATAACCCTTTCTGTCTGTTTGGTCCTAATGTACCAAACATAGTTGCCGGGACTGGTTCTGCAAACTGGCACTAAGGGCCTGTTTAGACTACATGTATTATGGTTGAAACTATTTCATTTCAATGAAGATCTTTACATACTATTTCCAATTCACATTAGTGACAACAGTCTTTCACTGCAACGTAAGCCACAACGGAAATATGTATATAATTAAACATTTTTTTTATTTTGATTCTGTTTATGGTAATGGTAGGACCTACAGAACCCAACTTCTGTAGGTCCGTCCACTTCATTCCACTCCAGTACACATTGAGCGAGACATCGTCTTTAGACCTCAGTAGCCACATGGAGTATCTGTTGGAAAGGTGTCCCATGAATGTGTCCTATGTTACCTCAGAAGACGTGACAATTGATGTTTTCACCCATTTACACTATAAAAATATGTACCTCTTACACAAATTTGTTAAAGTTTCTTTCATCAAAATTAAAACATCATATTGTAAAAATAATGTTTTCATCAGCTCTGTGGGCCCTGGCCAAAAGTTGTGCACTACGTAGTAAGTGGGATGCAATTTGGGAAGCACAACGCTGCTAGTGCTGTAAATCTGACTCCATTACGTCATCTATTGGTCAAGTTAGGAAAAGAAGTGTCCCCTAATGGCAGTGATGCTGTTAACTATTAAACCAAGGCAGAGTTTGGAGAACTGCTATCTGTTTGCCTGCAGTCCATTTAGTAGGACATATTAGAGTAACACAAGGCCAGCTCTACTCTAAACCTTGCACCTAACCTGCAAAGAGCTATGTACCGACTCTACCATTTATTTTATGATAAATGGGAGACAAATGTTAGGCTTACATTATACTCTAATGAAGACAGCTTGAGTGTTGAATTATTGCTAATAAATGATTGCATCAAAGCATCCAAAGTGTGCAGCCTTTTCATTTTATATTCTAAAAAAATGTTCTACACTACCCAGCAACACACTTAACTAGGTGTGCATTTTCTCTGCCTTCATCTTAGATAAAGTGCAGAACATGATATTGTAAGCAGAATAGTGCTTACAAGTATTCATACCCCTTCACTTTCTCCAATTATGTTTTGTAAAATAAACTGGATTTATGTTTTAAATTGGTTGCAAAATCTTTTAATCTACAAACATACCCTAAAGACAAAGCAAAATGTGTGCAAATTAATTTAACGAAATATCTCATGTACGTAAGAATTCCATTTTGCCCTTTGCCATAATGCTCTGAATAGAGCAGAGATCCATCCTGTGTCTTGATTATCCGTGAGATGTCTGTAGAACTTGACTGGAGTCCACCTGTGGCAAATTCATTTAA
Source organism: Esox masquinongy (assembly GCA_016801175.1). Taxonomy (NCBI): domain Eukaryota; kingdom Metazoa; phylum Chordata; class Actinopteri; order Esociformes; family Esocidae; genus Esox; species Esox masquinongy. The sequence continues at coordinate 12,587 of JACXGI010005602.1, read as the reverse complement.
TAACACATGATTTAGAATGCCATATGCATATCTAAGGTCCCACGCGTCACAGTGTATATCAGAGAAAAAAATAATAAAAAATCCAGGGAACTTTCTGAAGACCTGGGACATTGTGTTGAGGCATAGATCTTGGGAAGGTTATAAAAATTGCTTGGATCCAGACTGCACAGGACCTCAGACTGGAGCAAATATTCGTCCTTCAGCACGACAATGTCCTGAAGCACACAGACAAGGTAGCATTAGAGTGGTTTTGGAACAAATCAGTGAATGTTCTTGAGTGGCCCATTCAATGCCCAGACTTGAACCCCATTGAACTGTGGGGAGACCTGAAAATTGCAATACACTGCTGCCCCCATCCAATCTGAAAGACCTTGAAAGGATCTACAAGTAAGAATGGGAGAAGCTGCTCAAATCCCGGTCTGCAAAGCTGGTAGAGGCATAACCAAAAAGACTCAACTCTGATAACTGCCAAAGGCTTTTCTATAAACTACTGAATAAAGGGTATGACATCATACAGTACCACTCAAGTTTGAACACCTACTCAATCAAGGGTGTTTCTTTAGTTTTGCTATTTTCCACATACATAGACTAGGGCTTTGAATACTTTCTGAAGGCACTGTATGGTAGCTAGCTTGACTAGCATGCTTTTCTATTTTTCGCCATGAAAGAAAGACTTATGAGTGGCTTTGTTTTTCGGCTAAGGAATTGTCTCCTTATTAGTGATTGGATATTTGTTTGTCGACACCCTTAATTGCGCAACTTCACATCGGCTGAGAGGAAAGATAAACCTGCTAAAAAGTATCTGGTCTCATCAAAACAATGTTTATTGTCAACAAAGGCATATGTATGGTCTCTCTAGACTCATACCATCCGGGGGTTTGAATGTGCCCCTGGATATCAGCAAATTTGTTAAGTCTGTTTTTAAAGGACTAAGTTAGAAAAATGATGTGATCGGCATTGTAAAATATCAGTAATTTAAAATATTTTTAGGTTGATCCCAGCTCTGTTAGCTTGTAGTCCAGCATCAGAGTACAAGTACTACTGTCACAATGCTCTCAACTTCTCCGATCACTAGATTCAACCGACTACAGGTAGCTTATCTAAGCAAATAACTGTCTTTGACCAAGAGGCCTTTCAAAACTTACTGTTACTATGCAAATTCATCTAAACAAGAAACCAGGCAAGCCTAGTTCAGCCGGCCCGCAATAGAAAATGTTGCCACCTTGAGATTCGAACCCTGGTCACCCACGTGAAAGGCTGTGTCGTTAACCACTACACCACAGACCTGTACATCTCTATCCTAAACAAATCCTCTTTTGCCACTGGCCGTCTTAATAGTTAATTGGCCATTCGTGAATGACATTGATACAGTTAAACTGACTAACGTTTTTTACTAAGTTTACCTCCACCACAAACAGCGGCTATGTATTGTTTGCCACTGGCCGTTTTAACAGCGTATTAGCCAGTAATAAGCTTTACCGGTATCTGCTAACTTACTGGAGTAGTCATAAGAATTGAGCAATTGCTAGCGAGTCTGCCAAAGCTATTTCATGGCATAAGAACGTATTTTGTTCTTTCATGCCAAAACAACATACTTTTTTCTTACATTTGTGAAAGTTATTGTATAAATGTCAATCAATAAAGGCGATGATAGCTAATTCTTTCATCAAGTGAAAAGACGAGTGAATCGTGGAATCTACCAGAAATAATTAATAAATGTCATTGCTCTCAATAGATTCGAACTTAGGTCTTCCACATGAGAGGCACTGTCTTTAACCACTATGCGACGGCATTACACGTTTCAGCAGTCACTAGACTCCATAGAGGATTGTGTAAAACTGACTAACGTTTTAAGTTTACCTCCACCACAAATAGCGTCTATGAACTGTATTGCTTTTGCCACTGGCCGTTTTAATAGCTTATTACCCAGTAATAGGCTTACTAGTATCTACTAACTTCCTAGGAATAATCATAAGAATTGAGCAATTGCTAGCGAGACTGAAGATTAACTTTTCCATGCCAGATAGTCGCAGTATAACCATATACAGTTTCAGGTTTTAGCCAGCGTAGTTTTTGCCAATACGGAATAATTCACGCGTACTTTGCCTGCGAGGAGATACGAACTCGGGACCTATAGTTCACAAGTCCGCTTCTCTAACACCTACACTATTTAACAAGGGGTAGTCAATCAGTCAGTCACTCACTCAGTAAGAGACATTCGCTCTTCTTAGCCGGCTCCACTTACGCGGTCCGGCCAAAAATTTTTAATACTAACCAGAGATGTTAACCACTTAAGTTTATCTGCCTGGACGGCCACTAGTCGTTACATTTTCTATATGGTTAAGTTGCCCCTAGATGATCTGATCCTGGATTTCTTTTTTATTGTCCTGGTGATGGTTATGGTTAGGCTTGGAGGAGATGAAACTGATCCTAGGAGAAAACGTAATATCAATGCCTGCTGCATGCGTTGTGAATGAGCTACTGTCTGACAATAACTGTTCTCCAACCAGATAACCAAGTTTGTCTTTGTCCTTAAGCAAGACTGTTAACCCTAGTTGCTCCCCATGCATCAAATGTGGTTGCCCTCCCCACCTCTTCAATTTAGAAGGACGTTTTAGCTGAACATTTTGTAATTGACCATTATAACAGTCTTATCCTTAAACCATGTCCTCTTCCTCCTTTCTGGTAGTTCCTGAGAGTTACCAAGCAGTACCTTCCTCATGTGGCACGCCTGTGTCTTATCAGCACCTTCCTAGAGGATGGCATCCGCATGTGGTTCCAGTGGAATGAGCAGCGGGATTACATCGAGGCTACCTGGAACTGTGGCTACTTCCTGGCCGCCTGCTTCGTGTTAGTGAATCTACTAGGACAGCTAGGTGAGTGACTGTCTGGGTCTTTTTTTTTTTATCATACCATACACATTTGGTACAATAACAAAATAATTTTGCTATATACTGCAATTTTTTGCATATACTGCAAAGTGAGAATTGTCTGGTGATAATAAAAACATGAATGTATTGCTTCACAGACAAAAACATTTAGCACAAAATCTAGTATTTCCCGTAGTGAACTACATGGCAAAGAACATAACTGCTGGGAACACTACCTTGATTAAAACATTTTTGAGCTACCACCTAGTTACTGAAAAAGGTTTTAAATTATTAAGTTAACTAGATATAGATCCCTACTACCTAACAATGGCTACTGAACTAGGCACTAGGACAGATGTGTAAAAAGTACAACGCAAAAGTTCTCTGCTAGGTTTGGCTGTGTTCGCTGTTTTAGGGGAAGTTTGTAAATAAGATCTAAAGGACCAGGTAAGTGGAGTTCATAACTATCCAGTGATCAATAAAAGAAAAAGGAGGAGTGCAAAATTGCAAATTAAGGCCACTGGTGAGTTATAAATTCCCTTTACTTGGACATTTAGGTCTAGATTAGAAACGTCCCAAAACTAGTGAACACAACTAATATTACTAATATTTTGTACTTTTTACACCTCTGACTATGGAACATTGTGCCATTTCCGACATTGCCGGGGAGATCTGCTAACATGAGCGATGAGGACTTGTCTGGCCAGCTGCAGTTATGCTCGGCCCTGGAAATGGGGAAAGGGAGTGATAGACAAATAATAACCTATTTTTTTTTGTCCTTTTGTCCATCACCCTTTCAAACAGGCGGCTGTGTCCTTATTCTCAGTAGGAATTTTGTACAGTATGCCTGCTTCGGATTATTTGGAATCATTGCATTACAAGTAAGTCAGTAAATGTACAGTTTAATGACAATCTTGCCCCTTTCAAATTTTTATTATATTTAGTGCATATTTAATAGGGTTGCATGATATTGACAAAATGTGATATTGCGATATTGATCATGAATATTGCGATATCGATATTCATTTCGATATTCTTAAACATATGTAAAAACATAAAAGTTATGGGAAAACCCATCAAAATAGATTCAGAACATATGAAAACAACACATTTTCTTACAACACAAGGGTTTATTTCAACTGACAGTCATATTGGACTGGTACAACATGAATAAATAAAGACCATGTCCACAGAACAGGACATGTTGTACTGGTGGTACAGCAGACCTGCCAACCCTGTCCAACTTTTTAGAGTACCAGATACGCATGGCAAATTGGGGTTCAGAACTGCCATTTGCACTTGCATTTATGCATCTATGCATCCCACTTGTACATACATTATACTTAATACTTGCACATTTTCTGCCCTCTTTTATTTGCACTTCTGGTTAGATGCTAACTGCATTTCGTTGTACTGTACTTGTACGTTGAATGGCAATAAAGTTGAATCTAATCTAAAGTTTTTTTTAGGATATGCCCCCAATTTTAGGGAATCTAAAAGCTGTTTGCTAGAAGAGTCGCATGTTTCAGCCTATGTGAAGGTCCCTATTGTATTTCATGGCAGCTCATACATCATTTGAGATTTTTTAAATTGATTAAAAAGGCATTTTAGAAGTATTGCCTCTATAGCTAGTACCGTACACTCATTCATTATTTATCGCGCAGTCTTCTAAACTCCCGACTCCATTTAATGCCAAAATGTTTATTTATTTTGGATTATACTTTTGTAATGCTTTTTGTCACGTGGATCAAAATTACAGTTACAGTCTATCACGTAACTTTTTGGCCACAAAAGTTCCCTCTTCAATCTCCGTTGTTTCGATGGCCCCCATTCATGAAATGTGTGTACGATCAAATTTGTCTTAAAATGATCGTACGATCATTTCACCGACAGAGCTGGCATTCATCAATATTATCTTTGTCATATCCTTACGATCACACTCACGTCTGGTCGGAGACTGTGTAAACCAATGTCAAAAAAGTAAGATCATGCTTGATTTGCAATATGACCATCATTATCACGCAAAACAACAATCGTAACAGCCTCAGTAACAACAACCACAATTATAATTATAATATTAGGTAATATAAAATATGATGAGGAACACATACAAACGTACCACAATATAAAATATTGTATCACTACCGTACACTATAATTGTATTTATTTCACTTTATTCTGCATTTTCTCTCTTCTGTTGTTCATCCGTTTGTAAGGTTTGAAATGCCTTTGTGTATGTAATGCGGTAGCCAAACTTGCTTTGCCTTGCTTTTCCTAAGTCACTCAGGCCGTATCGATGTACTTGGAGATCATAAATGGTCGTTATAATTTTTGGTGGCAGGCATCTTGTTGTTTATCAAAAAGTGTTATGAGATAACATCATACTATGCCACTAAAATAAGAATATATATACAGCTCTGGAAAAAATTAAGAGACCACTCCTAATTTTTCTTAAATCAGCATCTCTACATGTATGGCAGACATTCCATTCCAATGTCTGATAAATTCCAACACAGACACAACGCAATTTACTTAATGAGGTACTGATTAGGTGATTTCCTGAATCAAATCTAATTTAACGAGGAAAAGTATAAAAACCACTGCTGTGGTCATCACTATCCTCTTGCAATAGGACCAGCTGGATGGCAAAAACATTGCAAGTAGTACCTCAAAGGTAATTTGAATAAAAAAATAACTATTCAGCATGACAAAAGAGTTGAGAAGAAAAGCTTTGAGTGAGGAAAAGAAGGGTTCAATTCTGGCGTTACTGGCAGAGGGATACAGTGAGCGTCAGGTTGCTTCCATCTTGAAAATTTAAAAGACGGCGGTACATAAGAACAAGGTCAAGCAACAGACATTGGGGGCAACAAAGCTACAGACCGTCAGAGGTGAAAACGACTGTCCACTGTCCGAGATGACCGTCAACTCATTCGAATGTCACTCAACAACCGTAGGATGACATCAAGTGACCTACAAAAAGAATGGCAAACAGCAGCTGGGGTGAAGTGCACTGCGAGGACGGTTTGAAACAGGCTCCTAGGGGCAGGGCTGGAGTTGTGCAAAGCTAGAAAAAAGCCCTTCATCAATGAGAAACAAAGAAGAGCCAGGCTGAAGTTTGCAAAAGACCATAAGGATTGGACTGTAGAGGAATGGAGTAAGGTCATCTTCTCTGACGAGTCAAATTTTCAGCTTTGCCCAACACCCGGTCGTCTAATGGTTAGACGGAGACCTGGAGAGGCCTACAAGCCCATTGTGAAATTTGGTGGAGGATCAGTGATGATCTGGGGGTGCTTCAGCAAAGCTGGAATCAGGCAGATTTGTCTTTGTGAAGGATGCATGAATCAAGCCAAGTACATGGTTATCCTGGAAGAACCCCTGCTTCCTTCTGCTCTGACAATGTTCCCCAACTCTGTGAATTAGTTTTTCCAGCAGGACAAGACCCTGTCGTGCCCAGCCCAATCTCCAGACCTGAACCCCATTGAAAACCTCTGGAATTTGATCAAGAGGAAAATGGATGGTCACAAGCTATCAAACAAAGCCAAGCTACTTAAATTTTTGTGCCAGGAGTGGCATAAAGTCACCCAACAGCAATGTGACAGACTGGTGGAAAGCATGCCAATACGCATGAAAGCTGTGATTAAAAATCAGATTAAAACATTAGTATTTTGTTGTTGAAAAATGAATATGAATTTGTTTTCTTTGCATTATTTGAGGTCTGAAAACAATGCATCTTTTTTTGGTTATTTTGACCAGTTGTTGTTTTCTACAAATAAATATTGTAAATGACAATATTTTTATTTGGAATTTGGGAGTAATGTTGTCAGTAGTTTATAGAATAAAACAAAACTGTTCATTTTACTCAAACACATACCTATGAATAGTAAAACCAGAGAAACTGATAATTTTACAGTGATCTCTTAATTTTTTCCAGAACTGTATGTGTGTATGTGTGTATGTATGTCTGTGTACAATGAGGGAAAAAATTATTTGATCCCCTGCTGATTTTGTATGTTTGCCCACTGACAAAGAAATGATCAGTCTATAATTTTAATGGTAGGTTTATTTGAACAGTGAAATCCAGAAAAACGCATGTCAAAAAATCTATAAATTGATTTGCATTTTAATGAGTGAAATAAGTATTTCATCCCATCTCAATCAAGGATTTCCAGAAAGATAAACAATGTGTGTAGTGTGATGTATTGTAGCTAATGTTATAAGCTGTGTAATTTACAAATATTCCGCTTACATTCTGCCTAAACAGCAGAGCTATTCAGATTCTGTTTGATTACAGCTTTTTGGCAATAGGGACAACTCTGATATTAGAATTAGGATATAAGGACTTCAACTTATTTGTCACAGCATCAAGTTTAAAAGGTGCTGGCAACTCCGCTTTAATTTGAATTTTAAAGCGAATTCACAGACTCCAGGTCTTAGCACACTTTGAAGAACATCCATTTCTTGACTATTTCTGTAACTAACAACTGGGTCAACAAGCTATGAAAGTTGCTTCATGTGAACAGGGTCCAAAGAGAACCAGCTTTCCGGGACATGCACTTCTTGTGCCCAGGGCATTTGAATTCCTGCGTCCTCATCAGAACCAGCTCTCTGCGTCTCTGTTGTCCCTGCATCAGAACCAACACTTTGTGCCTCCGCTGCCTCTGCAAACAAATCCTTAATTGCTGTCAGCAGCCTACCCTACAGAGCTAGGCTTCCCCGAACAAACAGCTGTAGTGGTGATTGTCTGCCCTCTGTTCGTAGACCATGATGGTTAAACTGATTGCAAAATATACTCTAGAGGGTATATCCCTGATTTTTGTGACTCTTGGAGCAAGGATGTTCATTCTTCACTAATAGGGGATCTGATAATCCTCTTCTACCACCATGCTCATTGCATTTTAGTATTTATTTTCAAATGGAAGGTGGGGTTCCCAGTCCAGCTTGCCATCATTAGCCTTGTAAGGCATAATAATTTGTTTCAGTTAATTGGTCAAATGCTTCCCATAGTTTTTGACCAGTCTATTACATGACTGGATGGATTTTGGCCTACTCTTCCATACCTGGAAAACTGCTCTGTATCAGAGAATTATAAAGGAGAATGTCAAGCCATCTGTCCGTGAACTGAAGCGCAGCTGGGTTATGCAACCAGATGAACAATTCAAAATGAACAATCGAATCTACATCGGAGAGGCTCAAAAACAACACATTCTTCGTGTTTTGAAATGGCCTTGTCAGTGTTCATACCTAACCCATTTAAGATTGCATGGCAGGACCTTAAACAAGCTATTATTTCTCACATAAGTGACATAAACCGCATGGAAGAAAGGTTTCTCACAACGCTGTGGAGGAAGTTTGGCACATTCAACAACTACAGGAAGTGTTGGAGTGCAGTCATTGCAGCTAGTGTCACAATCAGTTATTGAGTGGGGGATCTTTTATCAGTTATTGAGTGGGGGATTTTTTTTTTTTCAAAAGCAGCAATGTGTAGCATTACTCTGTACATTATTTATGTATTCAAATGTTTTATCGGTTCATGTTCAGTGTCAGATATTTAATCCAATGGGGCAAATAGTTTTTTAATGCAGTGACAGATTAAGCATGAAACTGTATTCTCTAATAATGATGCTTATGTACTTTACTGACACCAATTCTTAATGTTTCCATTTTAGACTATTGCCTACAGCATTTTATGGGATATCAAATTCTTGATGAGGTAAGTCTTTGATCACTAACTTTTTTTATATGTTAGAATGGAGGAAAACAGATTTTATTAAACATTCCTGCTGTTCAGCGCATAAGTCTCGCCACCACAGCGTATGAGAAATAACCCCATGCAAATCCTGCTGTTCTCCTTCTTTGCTTTCTCTCACTCTTCCCTCTCTCTAGGAACCTAGCTCTGGGTGGTGGTCTCTTGCTGTTGCTGGCCGAATCGCGTGGGGAAGGCAAGAGCATGTTCGCCGGGGTGCCGTCCATGGGGGAGCACTCGCCCAAGCAGTACATGCAGCTGGGAGGACGGGTCCTCTTGGTGCTCATGTTCATGACTCTGGTGCACTTTGACCTCAGTTTCATCTCTGTGAGTACTGACCTCTTGCTGATGCTGGTTCAAATGCCATTTGTTCTCTACTTTTGGATTGAGTTTTTCCTTTGGATTCAGACTTCCATTGTCTGAATACAAAGGCACATGGGAAGAAAGGCACATTGGAAGAAAGCATTTAATAGTACACAGGTCTACCTGCCATTGTGTCTGACAGCTTGCTGCAATGTTTTACATCATTATTCAACAGACAGGCACATCATCATGGTGTTCTTCGACTGTTTGTATGTATTACCCATAACATTAGGAGTTAGCTATGTTGACATGTTGGTCATGAATACCATTTAAAAATGCACTAACCATTTGCCTACTATATTGCCGACCCTCCATTTTTAGATTCTGCAAAACCTGGTTGGCATGGCTCTGATTGTACTGGTGGCAGTCGGCTTCAAGACCAAGCTGGCAGCCCTTACCCTAGTGCTGTGGCTGTTTGGGGTCAATGTGTACTTTAACGCCTTCTGGACAGTGCCCGCTTACAAGCCCATGCATGACTTCCTCAAGTACGACTTCTTCCAGACCATGTCAGTAATTGGCGGGCTGCTACTGATTGTAGCACTGGGGCCCGGTGGCGTGTCAATGGACGAGAAGAAGAAATCATGGTGAGACTCAATCAAGGACCCCGTGACCCTGCCACCTCCCCAACCTTCACCAAACATGGCCTAAGCAGTACGCACCTCGACCATCTACCACCTCAGCACTTGGTCTTGGCTGTATGTTAGTCTCCCTTCTCTCTAGCACATTTCTACAAGACTGTCCTCCACAGGCATTTGTAATGGTTTGCAATATTTATTTTGCTATGGTTACTCATTATGAGGTGGCCATCGCTCTATTTGGGCACATTGAGGCCCTAGCCATTTATTTGTTATTTGCCTTTTAACAGTGTATTTGTACTTGTATACTGTAATTGTTTTACATTTCAGTGTGTACTACTTTGTGGTGCATCTTCTGTCTTCATGCCATTGGTAAAGCCGCCCCCTAACCAAAGACACAAACCACTGTTTTAGAGGATTTTTTTGTAATGTATAAATAACTGTGGCTATTTTTGTGCTGATTTGAAGTTTTGCAAAATATATGCATTACAAATTTACTATATTTTGGTCAGGTAAGTTTTTATGAGGGGGCAAATATATTTCTATCAAATAATGAGTTTGGATGAACAAGGGATTAAGACAATAATTCACATGTGACAACTTGACATAAAGGCATGATTGCTGCTTTGTTTGGTATTTGTCTTGGTCTGCGTTCTATTATTTGTGGGGTTTTTTTGTGTGCCTAGTCAAATGCCTTGTAGACGTCCATGAAAACCTCAGGCTTACCTGACTCATTTACAGACACATTCACGTAAGGGGAGATGATTTACCATTGAAACGGTTTCCACTTCATTTACATGTACAAATGGAGGGGGGTGGGGAGCTTGTAAGCTTCAGCATTTCTATTTTTTACATTTTAATAATTTTGTCACATGATTCCTCGTTGCATGTTAAACTATTTCATGAAAAAGGTGTGAGTGCTGCCAGTTGTCTAAAGTTTACAGTTGGTTATAGTACTCTGTATCATTTAGCAAAATTGGGACATTTAGCATCAAAGCCGTGTGGTCTTTAGTCTTAATTAGTTTTAGTTTTTCCATTTAATAAAGTATAAGGAAAAATAATGCTTTTCTATTATGTGGTTTTGAAAATGTTTAAAAATCAAACCAGGAATAAATGTTGGTGTGTGTTTATTATGGTTCACTGTCATTGTAGGATATGTCTTTCTGTTGGTATTGAGTGCTAATTAAAACAATAGTTAAGCCTACCCTGCTATTTTGAATCTCCAGGTAGACAGCTGTTAATTTTCTACTTTTTTAAATTACAATTTTTGAAAAAGTTGATTGTCTAAATAGGTTAAATATATCAAAGCCATATTATAAAGTCATGACAAATGCATGCCTCTACAAAAGGTATTCACCCCCTTGGACTTTTTCCCATTTTGTACTTTGTTACAACATGAAATCAAAATGGATTTAATTTGTTGTGCCACTGTTCAGCACAAAAAAGTCCATATTGTCAAAGTGAAAAGTAAATCTGCAAATTATTCTAAATTACAAATGCAAAACAGAATATTTCTGTATTCACCCTGTTACTCAATATTTTGTAGAGACACCTTTGGTAGCAAAGGTGTATGGGGACATTTGGTGAACAACAATTTTCAACTCTTTCCACATGTTCTCATTTGGACTGATGTCCAGGTTTTGTGCCCTGGGCCACTAAGACATTCACAAACTTGTCCTGAAGCCACGCCAGCGTTCTTTGGGCCGCTGTCAAGCTTAATCTTGTCCCCAGTCTAAGATCCTGTGTGCTGTGTATTTTACTCCGTTCATCCTTCCCTCAATCCTGACCTGTCTCCAAATCTCTGCCACTGAGAGGCATTACCATAGCATAATGCTGCCACTGTTATGCTTCATGGTAGGGAGGGTGTTTTCAGGATGATGTGAGGTGTCAGTGTTACACCGAACATAGTGCTTATAGCACTGAGGCAAAAAAGGTCTATATTGACCTTATCAGACCTTTAGAATATTCTTCTACTGCAATTCCCACGTGCACAGTGAGTCTGTAACTTTCTGATCCCACCCAGATACTCCTTTTAGGATGCCCTGTTCTAGACATATTCTCTCCATTTCTTAATAAGGGAACTTACTGTGCTCAGGGGGATATTCAATGCTTTGGAAATGTTCTTACCCCTGATTGTTGCTTTTGAAGAACCTTATTCCGGATTTGCTTTGAATGTTACTTTGTCTTCATGATGTAGTTTTTTGTTAGGAATTTACTAGCCAACTGTGTAACATTCCAGAGACAGGTAAATGTATCCTGAAATCATGTGAAACATTTTAACACTTTGAATAATTACGTGACTTCTAAAGACAGTTGGTGGCACTACAGCTCATTAAGGTGTGTCATAGCAAAGGGGGTCAATACCTATTCAATCAATTGTTTTCTGTTTTATTTAATTTTTTTCTAATAAATTTAGAACAATTTGCATATTTTTTATTTCTTTGCTTTCAAATTATGGACTGTGTTAGTAAAAAATCCTAATTCAATACATTTTATATTGTATTAATGACTTGTTTGAAGTCCAAGGGAGTGAATACTTCACCTGATGTCTTAAGATCTTTTTACTTGTAGAGAAGGTTTTAGGTAGTTGTGCCATCTAGTGGATGTATCTGATGTTTTTACTGCATGTTTTTCATTTGTATACAGGTGCTGGTCATAAAATTAGAATATCATCAAAAACTTGATTTATTTCAGTAATTCCATTAAAAAAGTGAAACCTGTATAATGTATACATTCATTCCACACAGACTGATATATTTCAAGTGTTTATTCCTTTTAATTTTGATGATTATAACTGACAACTAATGAAAACCCCAAATTCAGTATCTCAGAAAATCAGAATATTACTTAAGACCAATACAAAAAAAGGATTTTTAGAAATGTTGGCCAACTGAAAAGTATGAACATGAAAAGTATGAGCATGTACAGCACTCAATACTTAGTTGGGGCTCCTTTTGCCTGAATTACTGCAGCAATGTGGCGTGGCATGAAGTCGATCGGTCTGTGGCACTGCTCAGGTGTTATGAGAGCCCAGAT
>JACXGI010005601.1:22318-39929 GCA_016801175.1 Esox masquinongy | reverse complement strand
GCATTTCAGTCTGAGGAGACAGGAAGGACACAAATCACACACGGGTCGAAACCAGCGCTATGGTCAGTGCCTCACAGTAAGCTTGGTGACGGCGTGACCAGGGTTGGAATCCTGCTTATTGATTAGTTCAGTGGTCCCGTGGAGACCAGTGCAACTGGCCAGCACCTTTAGGGTTGGGGGGTTAGTAATCAAATATGACTCCCTTGCCTTGTTACGGCACCTCGAGGCTGCTGGGGTGTCTAAATGGAGGTAGAAGGCCGGAGAGAGTGTGTTCCTGCCTGTGCATAAGAAGGGATTCTGATCTAGACTTCCTGGTTGATCCAGTCGTGTGATAAGAACCAGAACGGCATCAGACGTGCTTCGGAGGACTCATACATTGCTTTCGGAAGGTTTTTAGACCTTTTTTTTTGGGGTATACAAAATGTTTTTAGACATTTTGTTGGGGTATAGACTTCATACATAATTGATTAAATGTTTTTTTACCATCAGTCTACACACAGTACCCCATCATCACAAGGTGAAAACATTATTTTGGTAATGCGCGCTCATGTACTGTATCTAGATAGACTGTCCCAAGCCTACTGGGAGTTGCTATGATGAATCTGGGCCTTAATCAAGTGGAGGTCACAATATTGGGGTAAAAGTCCCGAAAAAAAAAAAAAAAGTATGAAGAAACAGGCCTAAACCAGCATTTCCCAAAGTTACACACTACCCAAGCACTTACTTCCCAGCATTGGTGAGTTTGTTGAGGGCGTCTCTGGAAATGACGTGCCCACAGATGAGCTTCATGGGTGGGTTGCTCTCTGACGTCTGCTGCCGGAGAATGGGACAGGCAAACACGGAGTGGTACCAGCACTTCTTCCCCAGGTCTATCTCAATCTGGTAGAAGACAGGACAGACCGCAAAGAAACACAGGTAGGATTCATCCCTGGGTGGTCTTTGGAGAAAAGGACAGGTAAAACGAGGAATGAAGACAGAGCTTACGCAGGGAGACTTACAGGCAGCTCGTCCTTGTGCGTCCAGACTCCGCTACACTGTCTCTGTTCGATCACCTGTTTGATGTTCATGAGGACGGGTAGAGCCATGCAGCCTGATGCAAAACTGACGCAGAGAGTAATAGTCACCACACAAAAATCACTGCTAGATCCTTCGGTGAAAAACAAAGACAATATAAACTAATCTTATAATCAGCGTCATAGTAGCTGTGTGTGTGTGTGTGTGTGTGTGTGTGTGTCTAACCTGACACTGAGCGGTGACTCTACAGACAGCCCCAGCAGAGCACAGGCGTCCCTGGTGAAGATATTACAGATCTCAGCCCACTGGTTGGTCTCTAGAAGGGAGCGGTAAGGGGAGTTCTCTATGCCGTGGCGCAGGTACACCAGGCTACCCATCAGGATCTGGATGTCTGTGGGGAAGGAAGGCCGCCGGTTAGTCTTGGGCCAGTAACCCGAGCTGACATGGGAATTTATGACCTTGAACAAGGCACTTAACCCTAATCCCTTCAGTCTCAATGGATAAAAGTATGTGCTTCATGGGGAGTATGTATTTTTTAAACGGGCCCAGCCGGTGACTGAGTCCTATACCTCGCTGATGCTGCGAGGCGAAGGGCTGGAAGTGCCTGGCGTACTGCAACGCCTCCAGCTGATTGGGGATGCCTCCGTTCAGCAGGCTGATGAAGTAGAGGCGGTGCAGCTTGAACTCCAGTGTGCTGTTTAGGTCCAGTAGGCGCTGGCGGTTGGTTACAGCCCATCTGGAGATAGGAAGGGACAGTCAGGCACAGCACTGTTGTAATCAACGGGGGACACCGGTAGAGAACGGGACTAAATGGACACCCACCAAATGTGGGTCGATGCGGTCACTGTTAGGGAAGGATGTCTGGTTCATCAGCCTTGTTGGCGGGTAGTTGGACAGAGCATTTGGGAAGCAAAATTAATAATCCAAAACGTATATACAGAGACCTCAGGAAAGTATTCAGGCTCCTGTGCTTTCTCCACATTGTTTTGTACCACAGACTTCATTCCAAAAAAACAAAATTGTCTTCAATCCACACACAAACCAGTCCTTCAGACGACATGTCACGTGGCTTTTGCTCAGGAGTGGCTTCAGTCTAGCCACTCGACCATGAAGACCTGACTGATGAAGTGCTGCAGGAGTTCTGGCAGGTTCAACCATCTCCACAGAAAAACTCAAACTCTGCTGGTGGCCACTGGATTGTTGGCGAATTTGTCGTTTTTACTTATTTTCTAGGATATTTTTTTTCTTTTATTATAGACTTAGATTAAAAGACAAGCTCACAAAATAAAATACATATATCTCTTAATTTAGAACATCACTAAAGTATACTTATGAGGTTTGTCTGTGTAGAACAAGGCAACAACAAAAATGTGGTTGTTAAAAACATCAGAAGGCTGGCAGACCAAAACAATTTCCCACCCTTGGTTGTGAACATAAGAGGACAGTGTCAATTGGACAAATTCAGGTAGGTCCCTCGATTTTATATTTTCTCCCGTTTGCTTTTCATTTGGTTCCCAGTGAATAGACCCCAGAGTCAGGAAGTAAACTGATGTTCCAATTCACCAGCATCAACCCCTGAAACTCCCCAACATAGACCAAATGGATACAAGTCTTACAGACCTCAATTGTGTTCACTGCTGTAAAGTTAGTCAGAATGGCTAAACATTATCAAACAGTGATTTGATTCCTAACAATCTCCAAAAAGAGGGGAGATAGACAGACTGTAAGTACATACTCCAGGGCTGGTCTGAGGTCCTGCATCCTTAAGGCCTCCAAGATTCTGTTGAGTTCCAAAAATGGCTGCTTCATGCTCATGTCAATCACTACTCCAGACTCCTGGGCATATAGAACAAAGGCAAGAGCTTTAATGGAAAGTTCAATTTACATCTAACTAGAGTCCTACACATCAAACTGAACAGGTTCTGACTGGGAGGTGAACAATTTAAACAAATGACCTGCTGGAGTGTTCTAGATACCTTACAGAGGTCTTCTGGTAACGTTTTATGTGGTTCTAGGTACCTGAGTTCTTCTGGATAAGTGTTTTCTCAGTATCTGACAGAGAAATTCAGGTTGAGTGCAAGATTGTTCTAGTTACCTTACATAGGTCTTCCGGTAAAGTGTTATGTGGTTCTAGGTACCTTACAGAGGTCTTCTGGTTAAGGATTTCTAGTTACCTGACATAGGTCTTCTGCCACACTGAGCATGCCTTGTCTGTACAGGTGTTCCACAATGGTCTCACTTAGGTACTTCTGTCTCTCAGGTGAGTCCCACACTGTCTCTGCTACCACCGCACTCACCTCAGCATCAAAGTTCTACAGGAAGGAACACAATCAGGAAACAAAGGAATTAGAGGAAGTAAAACAACAAGGATTTGCTAGGATGACTAAACCTTTAACATACAGTCCCTGGGCATAAGTTAGGACACACACACTCAAGGGCAGTTCTTTAGTTCGACCCTTTTCCACATTGTACAATAGTGAAGACAACAAAACTATGAAATAAATGTAATTACGTAGCAATCAAAAGTGTTTTTCTTGTAGATTCTTCAAAAAAGCCACCCTTTGCCTTGATGACAGCTTTGCACACTAATTGCATTCTCTCAAGCAGCTTCTTAAGACAGATCACTATAACGGATTTCAATTAACAGGTGTTCCTTGTTAAAAGTTAGTGTGGAATTTCTTTGAGTCAATAAGTTGTGTTCTGCCACGGTAGAGGAAGTTTACAGAAGACCATTAATATGTCTATACTGTAGTCATATTATGGCAAGAACATCTAAAATATTGGTTTCCAGCCTCAGAAATTAACTGCAGCCCAAATAAATGCTGCACAGAGTTTAATTAACAGACATCTCAGCATCAACCATTCAGAGGAGACTGCAAAAATCAGGCCTTCATCATTAAATGGCTGCAAAGGATCCACAACTGAAGGACAGCGATAAGAGACTTGGCTTGGGCCAAGAAACACGAGAAATGGACGTTAGACCGGAAGAAATCCGTCCCGCGCCGCATTTCTGCGAGACACGGGGTGGGTGAACAGATGATATTCGCATGCTTGGTTCCTAACCTGAAGTGTGATATATTTAGTATTCAAGGGACACCCAATCAGCATGGCTACCACTGCATTCTGCAGTGATACGCCATCCCATCTGATTTGCACTTAAAGGGGCTCTCATTTGTTTTTCAACAGGACAACGACCCAAAACACACCTCCAGGCCGAGTATGAGCTAGGCTATTTGACCAAGAAGAAGAGCGAGGAGTGCTGCATCAGATGACCTGTCCTTAACAACCACCCAGCCTCAACCCAATTGAGATGGTTTGGGTTAGGATGGACCGCAAAGTGAAGGAAAAGCAGGCAGGAAGAGCTCAGCACATGTGGGAACTCCATCAAGACTGTTGGTAAAACAGTCTACAGCACAAAACTGGTTCAGAGAATGCCAAGAGTGTGCAGAGCTGTTATCAAGGCAAAGGGTGGCTACTTTGAAGAATCTAAAATATAAATGTATTTTGAATTGTTAAACACTTTCTTTTGGTTACTACATGATTCCATGTGTTATTTCATAGTTTTGATGCCTTATTTTTCTACAATGATGAAAACAGCAAAAAAACACTACCATTCAAAGGTTTGGGGTCCTTGTTTTGAAATGAAAAGCACATTTTGGTCAATTAAAATAACATGAAATTTATCAGAAATACAATGTAGACATTGTTAATGCTGTAAATGACTACTGTAGCTGGAAACGGCTGATTTTAAATGGAATATCTACATAGGCATACAAAAGCCCATTATCAGCAACCTTCACTTCTGTGTTCCAATGGCACGTTGTGTTTGCTAATCCAAGTTCATCATTTTAAAAAGCTAATTAAACATTACAAAACCCATTTGCAATTATGTTAGCACAGCTGAAAACTTTTGTGCTGATAAAAGCAGCAATAAAACTGGCCTTTTTTATACTAGTTGAGTATCTGGAGCATCAGCAATTGTGGGTTTGATTACAGCCTCAAAATGTCCAGAAACAAAGAAGTTTCTTCTGAAACTCGTCAGTCTATTCTTGTTCTGATAAATAAAGGCAATTGCAAGCAAGAAATTGACAAGAACCTGAAGATCTTGTAAAACACTGTGTACTACTCCCTTCAAACGCCCTCAAACTGGCCCTAATCAGAATAGAAAGGAGTGGGAGGTCCCAGTGCACAGAAACAGACACCTCACAGGAACTCAACTGGCAGCTTCATTAAATAGTACCCGCAAAACAACAGTCTCGACGCCATAAGGGAAGAGGCGACCACGGGATGCCGGTCTTCTAGGCAGAGTTGCAAAGAAAAAGACATATCTCAGACTGGCCAGTAAAAACAATAGATTAAGATGGGTAAAAGAACACAGACATTGGACAGAGGGAGATTGGAAAAAAAGTGTTATGGACAGACGAATTTTGAGGCGTTTGGATTACAAAGAACATTCACGAGATGCAGACCAAATGAAAAGATGCTGGAGGATTGTTTGATGTCACCTGTCAAGCATGGTGGAGGCAATTTGATGGTCTGTGGGTGCTTTGGTGGTGGTAAAGTGGGAGATTTGTACAGGGTAAAAGGCATCTTGAAGAAGGAAGGCTATCATTCCATTTTGCAACACCATACCATACCCTGTGGATGGCACTTGATTGGAGCCAATTTCCTCCTACAAAAGGACAATGACCCAAAGCAAAGCTCCAATCTATGCAAGAACTATTTAGTGAAGAAGCAGTCAGCTGGTATTCTGTCTATAATGGAGTGGCAAGCAGCCACCGGATCTCAACAAAAGAAGTGCCCATCATGCCAATCCAACTTGTGGGAGGTGCTTCAGGAAGCATGGGGTGAAATCTCTTCAGATTACCTCAACAAACTGTCAACTAGAATGCCAAATATCTGCAAGGCTAGAATTACAGCAAAAGGAGGAGTCTTTGATGAAAGCAAAGTTTGAAGGACACAATTATAATTTCAAATCATAATTTCTAACCTTGTCAATGACTATATTTTTTATTAATTTTGCTATATTTCCCATTCAAACCCATTTCATGTGTTGTCATGGAAAGCAAGGACAAGTGACCCCAAACCTTTGAATGGTAGTGTATAATCCCAGCGCTTATTAAAACATTTGGGTATAATGTAACAAACCAAAACGCCTGTAAATCTGAAGAAGCATGAAAATATGGCACATGACCAATGTAAAAAGCTCAGAAGTTCGAGTATGGACTGCTGGAATATTAGAGCCGATAGCAGATACTACAGCTACTCTGCCCGGCGCACTCTTGCACATCTTACTGCTACTAGAGCATTAAAGCCAGTTGGAAAGACATGTTGTGACACAGAATAAATGAACAGAACAAGTGTTTATAACCTATACCAAAATTCCAGATATTAAAAGGGTTCTGGCAGTCATATTGTTTTCAGGGTGATATTCATCCATAACTGCCTGTCTAACAGGAACTAGAAGACATTAACTGCAATAAAACATGCATTGGGATATATATGTTAGAGGACACTCACCCTGTCGATAGCTTTTCCCACTTTGGAGACACTGCCGTGAATGTCCTTGTGTCTGGAGGCCAGCAGCTGTACTGTTTCCTTAATGTTCTTACAACACTGGGCCATCGTCTGAGACAGCACTGACAGATCTGCATCTTGTACCCCTGAAATGTTTGCAGAGTTGGGATACAGTTTCTACATTCTGATGAATTTATATGGCACTACAAAGTGAGCCAGCAATGACAAATGTCAACAAAAAAAAAAAATTGGTATGCATGAATCGCAAGAATTAAAAAAATATTTCAAAATAGATTATTTGGCCCAATTCTCTTAATACACGGTTCAGTCCTGAACCGTCAGTCAGTGTAAAACAAGAATGTTGAAAGCATTCCTGTTGTTGAAAGTATAAACAAAGCCATGAACAATGTGCCTGAACACTCCTGAGTCATGGCACACATGGCACTGGGGCAAAGCCATGTATCATTTCTCTATGGGACAGTTGTTTGAAAAACACTGACACATCATTTGGATATACACTTACTTAAAATGCCATGAAAGTGGGGCATATAACAGCACGAACAGATATTCATCACTCCAAATATGAAAGTTTGTACACAGCACAATTTACTAAATGTGAGAACACTAGGGATGGAACGGTACACAGTATGTTATCGAACCGTTCAGTACGCCCCCTACGGTTCAATACGCCCCCTACGGTTCAACACGCACACGTGGACCGCGGAGTTACGATATGCCGTCATTTGCCTATAATTGCCAAAAATGCTTATTGCACTGCAGACTACATGCACGTTGTAAATTCAGATCCATAGAAACAGACGCATAGCTTGTGAACAGGTAAGGCAGGCAACAGCTTGGGGCCCAAGGCCATTAGGGGGCTCCTGAGGACTGACAAACTTTACTCCACAGCAATGTCTCAAAATGTGGCAATCGAAGGGACCACAACCCCCTCCCCCTTAAACAACCAATGGACGATTTGCAAAGACATCTCAGTAAGAAACCTCCCTGAAGGTGCCCCACAGGCTATCAGCAGGTTTCAGGAAGTTAAATTTAAAACATTAAATTGAAGTTGCACTTTCCCATGGTACCTGCGGGACATTTATGTAGCAAGCTAAATTACCTAGCTTGGTACTCGCCAGCTATCAACCTCATAAACAACCGTGTTGGGAGTAAAGCAGCCAAACGTCACGACTGTCTTGCTGACATCTTACATTCTGACTGAAATTGTGGTTTCTCACTGTGCGCAAGCAGAGCTAAAACGTGTTCAGATAGAAGCAAATTTGAAGAGGCACCAGTCATTCAAATCCGCTGCGTGGGAACACTTTGGATTCAGTGTTCAAAACAACGACGAGTGTAAGAAGGCTGTAAACAAAGTACAAGTCTGCAAGCATTGCTTTGCCACTGTCGGCTACTCGAGTGGAAACACTTTCAACACGGTGTCATTCATACCGAAACCGTACCGTTACCGTAACCCGCAAACCGCGATACGTACCGAACCAAGGGCCCACTGTACCGTCGCATCCCTAGGGAACACCACTTCAAAAACACAGTGTGGTGGAGGAGGCTTTACCGAATGTGACCAGTTGTCCCCGTAGCTCACAGACGCTGCGAAGAAGTTCGTCCAGCCTTTCTTCTGACTGGTGTCCGTACATGACGAACCGATGGAGCACTTTTTCCAGCTCCCGTTCCACACACGCACACTGCTCCATAGCTAGACAGGAACTATCACATTCACTACCACCTGGGTGAGAGAGTGAGACACACATAATAAACCAAAAATCTCTGAGCTAGTGGTATTCAAACCTATCCCTACAAACATTCAACGCTTTCACAATTTTCTAATCAAGGGTTTAATACTAAGTTTACAGGTTGAATCAACAGTGGCATCTCTGGAATATTTCAAAATACACTAAACAACACGGGGTGTCCTAGCTGAGCATCCTCAGTTTTACACCCTCTTCCCACCCTGCTAGCAACAAGAAAGCCCCCAACCGACTACATTTTGAAAAATTTAAATACTAAAAACGACTACATTAGTTGTTTATTCTCTACAGCTGCAGTCCTTCAGGGGGGTCCTTTGTATCTTACTTAGTCGACACCTTGTTTTACTCACAAGGTAAACTGGGACTCCATTGAGGAAAAATGTATGTATCAGATAAACATTAAGTGCAGTCAAGCATTTACAGAATTTATATTTTATTGGATGTGGGCATCTGTTGGCTAGAAAATCACATTAAGATTTTCCATCCCTTAACTCAAGATTGTAAAACCAGAACTTACACAAGAACGAGTTCTGGATACACAGCTAGGGGTGCCTAAGTGAAGATTTAAAGACCAGTGAACTAGGTCATAAACAATAGCTTAGCATTTTGCAATCCGCAGGGACCCCCCACAGTTTTGAACACTTAGAGCACATTTCTAGCTTAACTGATCCACAAATTCCTTTACTAGCATATACAGTTCAATTGGACAGTTCGGACGGTATTTAAATTCATTGACAGGCAACAGAAAAGAAGAAAAACCAAGCTACTCTTGATCAACAAGTGGAGATCACTGTTGCAAGGCCTGAATGTTTGGTCATATTACTAACACTTCATTATCATCATCCAAAGCTACAAATGGCTGCATACATATGAAAACAAATTAATGTGCAACCTTCCTCTTCTGATAAACAATGAAACGCATCTTTTCCCATTTTAAATCAGACAGAGGAAAAAAAATGTAGTCACACAATGTGAGCCAGCGGAACCAGTTTGATCGCTGTGCTAGCACACAGGCCCCGTCCATAGCCTCAAGCACTCAACCAATGACATTTGTCTACAAAAGAAATGTTCAAACGTTAGGCTAACCAAATCATTAACACACATTCTTTGCGTCAAGTCAAGCATCTAGAGAGCCACAGATAAACTATCTAACCAGCTGCGATTTTGTTACTTAGCCACTAACCTCGCAACAAAGCTCTAGAAGCTAGCAAGCTAGTTAAGCTAGTTACAGCCGTATATCACAACAAAATGATTTGCAAGACCGGCAGCGAACAACATACAGTTAGCTAGATGTTAGCTTATTATACCGTACCAAACATACCTTGTTTTTAAGACATGATTAAAATCAGAACACTCATAATGGTACGGAATGTTGGTGGGAACGTTGTTATTATGTCCTCTCTTATTCACTTCCAAGTTGTCGCATTAACGTAAACAAACTGCTAGCTAGCTAGCAACGCGTTGGCTAATGCTAACCTAGCGATAGACAGACGCTGTTAAGGTCTGACTTCTTAATAATAATGTACTGCAATGCTTTACAGGAAAGAGAAGTCAAAATATGTGTACAATTCTCAAATTACCAACGACATGTCAGAACATATCAAAAGGAATTAACAAGGCAACATAAAACGTCAAAATTGTCACCACTTGCCTGTCGTGACAGCGATTCTCCACCAGTCGTCCTTCGGTTTGCGTGCAAAGTGCAAACCTTCCTTCCTGTGTCAAACACGCAAGACTGGGACTTTCATAATAAAGGTACGGTAGGTTGTTTCGATTGCACAAGCAAAGTAACACTTTATTCAGTGTTTTAACAACTTTACTTTGTCAAATTATCCAGAACGATTATAAACAAGTTCATGTTTATAAAGCAAATCAATTAATTCCGATAGTAAAAGTTCTCACATAGGCTATAGGTTTAAGCAAACCCAAGGTTGAACTGTACGGTAATGAAAATAGATAGTGCTTTAAGCTGGCCAGGGGATTTCCGACGTGTAAGGTAACTAAGGAGACAGAGGACAGAGAAAGCATAGGAAAACACGCACGGGATTAATTGCCAACATATACCTCCGCCAAGAGCTGTTAGGCTGGACGCATTAAGTACATGTATTCAGCACTTAATCGCAAACCACTGATGTCTTATTGTTGTTACAAATCGGTTACTAGCATAATTACAACAGTAAAAAAAATAATAATGTCATACCTGTGATATACGGTTTATTATACCAAGGCAGTCAGTCAATCAGCGTTCCGGATTTAAGTAACTTGTCTTATAATGCTTAATACACATAGATATGACGTCTTAAATGCATTAACACTCTCATCCAATACCCACATTGCCCACCTGCGGTGCAGTCTAAAGTTAAATCCAGAATTGGTTTCTTGTTTCCACAATTAGGAATTGTTCACTCACGCTGCTAAGCGTTCAATTGTCAAAATGACCATCCTGTCAATCTTCAACTGCAGCGATGTTGGTTTGCTGTTAAAAGCTACTCCGTCAGTTAGATGTAATTTACCATTTCTGCTATCCACTTTGTAACATCTGCCCTTTTCATCTTTTTTGTCTATTTGTATTTAAACATATTTTTTCTGTCTTACATTATTTCTTTTGCTTTATTTACTGTTTTGTCTTGCATTGAAATGCCTTTGGCCAGTTTGACCTCAAAAATGAGAATTGGTTCTCAAGTGACTTACCTGATTAAAATATCTGTTCAATACCAAAACATTTTTAAACACACTGAATGTATTATCAGAGTCGAAAATAAAAGCAATCTGTTTTAAAATAGTTCAGGCCAGTGGAGGCTACAATTAGTGGAAATATACTATTATGAAACCTATGTTACAAAGAGGAGAAATAGGCTATAAGGCCTGGGTGACCATCTTGCCCCATCCACAAACAGCTCACCTCACAACCCCACAAATGTTTCTCATGCATTACAGCAGTTCCTTTCTAACCTCTAAGTCTGTGAAAGTCTCTAATGCATTTCAATGAATTCCTACAGAGAAGCTGAGATGAGATGGCCCATGGATGCATGCCTCACTGCGTGTGTATTAAGCATTCTGATTCAAAATGACCAGCAAATCTATGGGCCACATCTCCTCTCTGCTTCTAGATGCGAAAGATACTTGCGCTTTTGCAATCGGCATTTGTAAAAGGCACCGGAACTAATGCTTCTCATTATTACACACAAACTGTTGTTTCTTAACAGATCTACAGTACCATTTTCGGTATGTTAACACAGTCTGTCCACAAGAGATTACCAACAGACTGAAATTAGGCAACAGCTTCCCAAATAGGACATCACAACAAACTGGGGCAGATGAAAAAAAAACATATTTGTAATGTGACCCTGCTGGGTTTATTTTATCCTGTTTGTCATGAATACTAATGAGATGTTTGGGACTTAAATATCTCTTGAGCCTGGGCCTTGGTTTAGCAACATAGTCCCAAAGATAGGATCACAGGAAATATGAGTTTACATCAGGGGGAACTATAAGTGTTTTAGACCAGTCTCAGACTGCTCCACCCAATGCTACTGTCATGGTATATGCCTATGTGTTTGTACTGCTTTGCTTGATCTCTTTATAACAACAAACAAAACAGGGATAATTGACACTAGCATCTTATTACTATAATGCTCACATTTGTAAAAGTGAAAGATGTAACCAAAAGACATTTGTAGACTCTGGGCACCTTGGTCAGACAGCAACGTTGGACATTTATTTCTGCCAATGATACAAAGTAAAATTCTGTTTGGGATATTGGCAGGTAGTTGCATGTGAATGGGTGAGTTTTGCCAGTTGGCGTTTTGGTGGGTATTGTATTGCAGTTGATAGCGTATGTCTGGTTTTATATTGGAGACAAGGGGGCTGAATGTAAAATCCCTCCATAGTCAAGGTGCCAGGCATTCCTTCCCCCTGAGTCCATCACTAGACTCCTACCACCACAGCAATTCAATAAACCCTGGATTCTAGGATGAGAGACCGATAGAGAGGGAGATGGAGGTGGGGATAAATAAAGACATGAGAGAGAATGTGAACACATTGTATCATTTGCATGAACTACAAGAGTTTCACTGATTTAAACATTTTAGTTTTGAAGTTTGTGTCACAAAACATGTTTTTAAATAACAAACTTAATAAAATCAAAGCTCTGTGAACACATTACCCAGTGTGTACTGTAGCCATATGAGTGTTCAGGTAAAGATTTAGAATAGGAATTCAAAGGAAGCTTCTGGCTATGACAGAACTATCACCAGAGAAGATAATTACAGACATTAAGTTGCCTGGCTAGATAGGTTACAAACTATTGACACAAACTGCTTGCTTACCTTGTTTTCCTTGAAATAAATGTGACTGTCATTATTATGTATGTTTCACTGTCAGCATGTTACTCTGAGAAAATTTTTACTTTTGACCAGCTGTGTACAGTAGCAGCTGTCGGGAGTCTCAGCAGCTAGTTGATAACTCAGCGACAGCAGCTGGCTAGCTAGCGTTCAGTAAAACATATTAAATGTAATATGTGTTGCACTGATCTTATATGTTATAATGTCTTGCTTAGTAGTATTAGCTAGCTTGGGTTACATTAGCTAGCTTGCTAGCTTTTGTGACTTCCAAACTTCCGATGTACTGCTCATTGGAGCACAAAACACATAACAATAGTACAGTAAGACATATTGTAAGCACCACCTTGTCTCAGGTATTCAATCTAAGAACCTTGCATTTACTGGTAAGACACTCTAAATGCTAGGCTGCCTAGCAGTTAGCGCAAGGGAGCCTAGCAGATGACCAAATGGTCCTAAAGATGGTGCCACAATGCTGTGTTATGTCACTTAGTATCCATGAACAGGGAATACAGTTTGTAGATAGCCTAGCACATTTGCTGTTATTAATATTTTCTTTATCAAGATCAGATTTCAGCTAGGTCAAGGCATTGAACATATATGTGTTGTGTCTATCGCTGAGCTCTGTCTGCCCAACACATTTCTGCTAATAATGTGAATAGTAGTAATCTACACAAAATGAAAATGTTATTTAAATGGAAATGTGATCTGGATACCTACATAGGTTCTAAATAGGACAAAAGGTCACCACTCAAAGTATCCTCGTTCAAGCTGAGACTGATGGTGAAGTGCTTTACTGTTCTCTACAAATGTCCAATTTGTAACCATATCTCTGTATCTGGTTATGTCTATGTTAAATTATAATGTGTTATAATACAGCTCCGGAAAAAATTAAGAGACCACTGCACCTTTTTCTTTCCTTTCTAAAAAAGTTGAAAAGGAAAGTTTTGAGTGAGGAACAGAAGGGTTAAAATTTCCAGAGCTGTATAATATAATTTAGTATACTCTGACAGAAGCTGAAAGCCATGGTAACCAAACTAACCACTTTGTCATCTCTGTCTGTTTGTTGCTCAGTCTGTCTGTCTGTCTGTCTGATGAGGCTACTGAAACAATAAATGGGAAAGGGTTGCAATGGTGTAAGATGACAATGCCACTTTCACTTAAGTGATGAACTAGGATCAGTTTTGCCACTTCCATCCTTTGGGTAAAGACTGAGTTTTACTGTCTGTCCTTGACAGATTCCTTTTCTAGTGGACTTCTTAGTCAACACTAATGCACTATACACAACATAATAGTACCTTATAATTATCCACTGCTGACTGTCCCCAGCCATGACACAACGCACGCACACATGCACACACGCACGCACACACACACACACACGCACTCTTGTTATACATTTGCTCCATCTATAAAGACCACCACACTTCACTTAACTGCAATAAAATCTCTTGATGGCCTATATATGCTACCAAATATATACCTTAAAACTGAGAAAGAGGATATATAAATTTGAGTTTACATGCACACTGCTAAGGACGTCCTGTAACATGCGGTCTTAAAACACAATGTGTTAAAGGTAATATGGTTTTTACGCAAAAGGTCTCAGCTAACCCAGACATACAGTGCACAAACCTCTTGTATCTTAGTGGCCTTCAACTTGAACCCTAGATCTGGCTGGCACCCAGCCAGTCATTTGAGGCTCTGAACGCCTCCTCTTGGCCCATCCTCTCCCCTCTCTTTTCTTTCTTCTCCCATCTTTCCCCTCTCTCCCCCACTCCAGCACCCAGGGGGCTAGCTCAACTGACTCCGGCCATCTCCCCCTGATATTGTGGCTCTATATATAACTCAGAGTGACTGAGCTGGCGCTGAGTGTCAGGTTCCACAGGCATGCATCCATCCTGGCAGGATCAGCAACTGCGTCTAACTATAACCACCCTCCTCTTCACTGTCCTCCCCGAGTTAAACCCATCACGCCCTTATCCTGGAGCCGGCTCAGAATGGAGGGGCCAAGAGTGGACGAGAGAGGGGCAGAGGGGGCGGAGAGAGTGGTGGCCCTCCTGTAGCTCTTTTTTCCAAAGTGTCTCTTTTGATAATGCAACCGGTGTCAGTGGGTCTTTGAAGTGTCTGTGCTCAGACCGGAACAGACTGTACTCCACTCCCCAAGGTGGAGGCTATGTTATATGGCGGTGTGCAGCAGTAATGCTGGTCTGACTGAATTGGACTGCCTGGACAGTAGAATAGAAGCAGTGGATTGAATGAGGGGAGTTATTTCAACACATAACGCAATACTCTGGGAAGGAGAACCTCGGATATCGCAAGCCAAAGGTACAGTAGAGATCCATCTGGCTTTCTCTGAAATATTTCTCTGGCACACAATACTGAGCCGAAGCATGATTTACCAGAAGCTAACTGCACCCACAAGGCAATATTGAGGAAATAGATATATGGGTAAGTGTGAAAGTAAGCTAAAACTTTTATATCAGCTCTCTTTTCAGGATGTATCTCATTGGAAATCTTCAATGTCTGTTATTTGTGTTACTTGGGTTACAAAACACTCGCAGAAAAAAGTTAATCTTAATTTTGTTGTACAATAAGCATGTAAAATAGAGCTGCTATGCGATTATATGTCAGCAGATCACATGCCTGAATGAACTTTCACAGTTAAACAACACTAATTGCTAAGTCATAAAACTACAATCATTGATTGACAATATTATTACACTTTAATGAATCAATCATGCATTACTATTTTCTACAAAATGTATTTCAAATGATACAGTTAACCATACATCTATGGCTAACTAGTTCCCACATGACGTGTGCCTGCCTAAATTTCTTTGACACGACAGTTGGCTTATTGGTTCTAGTAATTGATTGTGATAAAAAAAAATACTTCATTTGTGTATTTCTACACATTAATCTGAATGACCTGTAAAACTCATTGGTAATACTACTTGGAAAACATTTACCACATTTTTGATGAAACAGCTCATTTTCTTAAGGAAAACGTTTGGTTGGGAGGAAAATCCAGGATTTACCAACTTCACCTTCAGTTAAAGATAATTAAAAACACTGTAGGGTCATCTATATAATATAATTAATGTTGCAAGAAAAACAAGATTTTATTCATGTATAACTCTGTTTTGTTAATTTCTGCCCTGCCCTTGGTTTAGGTACGGAACCCACACAAGCTGACCATTGGAGACCCCCCCCCCTCCCACCAAAAAAAACACAAACACACTCAACCACACAGATATCATAAACTCCTACACACATACAAGCTGACCAGTCCCCTGTGAGCCCACAGTGGCGTAGCGATGGACAGCTGGACTCTCCAGGGGGACAGCTACTCCTTTCTTCGGAACAGCAGCACTCCCCGCATCCTCTCCCTGCGCCACCGTGACAGAACCCCCAACCACGTGGAGATCTTCGACATCACCAACATCCCCAGCCATCGCTCAGCCATCTCCGAGACCACCTGTCTCTGTGACATCTTCGGGGACGACTGTGAGTCGCGGACCCCATCCTTATCCAGCAGCCCTGCGACGAGGGCCTCAGTCCAGCCTCCTATACCACCGCTGAGGAGGGAAGCCGCAGGGACAGGGGAGAGCTCTGGTTCACCCCCAGTGTCAGCACTTGTGTTGGATGAGCTGAATGACTCAACCAGTTCTTACCACACAGCACCAGAGAGCTTTGAGGATTCTAGCGAGGAGCTCAGTCCTCCAGTACAGAGCGAGAATAAAAGTAACATATCTGAAGACAGGGAGTTAGGAGATACAGCCACTCCAAGAGATAACTCATCATTATCAACACCTGGACAGAGGACAGCTAATTCGTCACCTGAAGTGCCTCAACTTACCAGTGAAGAAAGAACGCCCTCACCTGGCGACTCTAATACTAGAACATTCTCATCTGACGGTAGCTGTTTAGTCTCCTCGGTAGTCCGGATTTCCCCTGCGCCCTCAACACAGCAAGGCATAACTGACCTGTCACCGATAACAGGGGATAGATACTCTTGCCCCTCTGCTAAATCTGTTGTCTCTGTGCATTCTACTGAAGACAGAAACCTAGATAGCTCACCTGGAGTCAGAGGCCCAGCCTCCTCACCTGACGTGACACACACCCTTTCTTCACCTGAGACTAGAGAAGCTCCAACTGAACCAGGCAGCGTCAGCCCCTTAAATGAGGTAATCGCCAACCCCTTCCCATCTGATTACATTGCATCATTTGAGCCTAGTGTGAGAGCTGTAAAACCTGAGCCTCAAGCTATATCTCCTTCAACCTCACTTACAATTAGTGGTACAGGTACCTCACCTCAGCAAGGAGGTACATCTACCTCACCTGAGTTTAAAGATAGAACATATTCACCTGAAATTGAAAGGAGAGTGTCCATACCTGATCTGTTTAGTAGAACCTCCTCACCTGAGTTAGAGGACACCGTCAGTGCATCTGAGCTGATACCTCACTTACCCCCTGCAGATAGACACCTGAGCTCCTCAGAAGGAACCAGAAGGAGTGTTTCTACACCTGGTCCCAGGTACACCCCTCCTACCCCTGTCACCTACTCTCAAGCATCTTCACCTGAGCTCAGGTCTGTCAGTAGCACACCTGAACTAAGATCAGCCAGCATCACACCTGAATTGAGATCAACTAGTGTAAAAGCTGAACCCAGTCTTCTTAGCATCCCAGCTAAACTCAGATCAAGCAGTGTTTCAACTGAAGCCAGTATAACCAGTGTCACACCTAATTCTGAACTACTCAGTTCAAATAGTCTCACACCCGAATTCAGATCAGATTCAAATTTAACTAGCTCATACCACTCAGAATCCTCCTTCTCTTCCGACACCTGGGAAAAAACATCCTCAAGAACCCCCTCACCTGAAACACACTTTAATAAAACCCCATCAAGAACCCCCTCACCTGAAACACACTTTAATAAAACCCCATCAAGAACCCCCTCACCTGAAACACACT
>JACXGI010005601.1:0-22218 GCA_016801175.1 Esox masquinongy | reverse complement strand
ACAATAGAACTCTATCTAGAAAGTCCTCTCCTGAATCACACTTCAATCGAACTCCATCAAAAAAAACCTCACCTGAAACAAATCACAACAGAACCCCATCAAGAACATATAATAATACAGCTCCTCCACCTGAAGTAAAGTACAACAGCCCTCTTATAGATCCCAGAAGCACAGCTCCATCACCTGAGATCAGGATTACAGCCTCAACTCCAGAGATCAAGAGAAGGGACCTCACACCTGAGATAACTAGGAAGGCAACACCCCTGGACCATTGTTTCAACGCTCCTCCTCACCCTAGCAGCTCCACCTCGTCACCACAGGTCTCAGGTATTTCCAATTCCATCCTCTCCCCAGAAGGCAGGGAGTTAGTGTCAACACTTGACATCAACAGTCCCATCTCCTCACCAGAGCTAGGAGACAGAACTCACCTGTCCCGTGAAAGGAAGAGTACCACTCCCACTGAAGGGAGACATAACAGTCTGTCTCCAGATTCCATAGGTAGACATTCTTCACCTGACAATAGAGCTAGCAACACCTCTGCTGGAATTACCGGGATATTTACTTCCATCCTCCATCCTCCCGACTCCAGCGACAAAGCGATATCACCTGAGCCACCCACGTACAAAAACCTTTCGCCTGAGTATAAAAACCAATCCCCTGTGAGGAGTGAAAGAGCCTCACCTGATCCAAGATTTAAAACACCATCACCTCAGCCCAGGTACGCAGAAAAAGTGGAAGCTGCTTGCTCATCACCAGATTTAAACACTACAATCAACTCACCTGGTAGTCCTACAGACTCACCTAGCTCACCTGAGGTTGATAACTTATCAGAACACTTAACTAACGGCACATCAAACCACTTGGATAATCACCTTTCTCACGACTCAAGGCAAACATTGCCTACTGA
Organism: Esox masquinongy; assembly: GCA_016801175.1. NCBI lineage: Eukaryota > Metazoa > Chordata > Actinopteri > Esociformes > Esocidae > Esox > Esox masquinongy. The sequence goes on along the minus strand of JACXGI010005601.1, from coordinate 21,311 downwards.
AGAGAGTAGAGCAATCAACTCTTCCCCTGTAAGAAACATCTCATCTGAGATAAGAAACGTCTCACCTCAGATCAGAAATATCTCACCTCAGATCAGAAACATCTCAGCCGAAATCAGACCAACTCCACCTGATTCCACTGTCTCATTAAACGGAAGGAGCCCCTCCCTCTCACTTGACCGCGAGGTCCCAGACAATTTGCCTTTCCAGAACGTGGATGATCTGGAGGCTAAAGACCCAGCCTTACTTCTAACACCTGAACTTAGTGATATCAGCAACCAGTCTACTACACCTGAACACCCAGGTAGAGAAAACTCTCCCAACCTTAGGAATAAACCTATTGAGAAGCTCACTGAAGAAGACATGGCACATCGTATGGGTAAGGAGAACACGCCCTCCCCTCCCCTTACCAGGTTTACTCCAGTACACATTATACCCCCTTCCCCAGGGAGACAGCAGGGCCACTGGGGGAAAAGGAGTCACAGTCAGCCTGAGACTCAGGCCAATGAGGCCTTGATGGTGTCTGGGAACATAAGTGAGACTCCAATAGAAGTTGTGAAATCCAGGGAATGCTCCAATTTTTCCAATGACAGCCAAGCGCACTTGGAAAGGCTGGAGAGGGGACTGCAGATGGAGCAGTTGTGGGAAATGCAAGAGAGGAATCGAGAGATGCAGAGGGAAAGGCAGAGGGAAAGACAGAGGGACAGGGAGAGGGAGGAGGAGAGGGAGAGAGATGAGAAAAGCGACAGACAGAAGGAGGAACATAGAAAAAGGGCAATGGAAAGGGAGAGGGAGTGGCAACAGGAAAGGGAGAGGCAGTGGGGGGAGTGGGTGCCAGGAAAGCTGGAGGGGAGGGAGGGGGAAGCCAGTAACAGGGGGGAACAGGTTGACCTGTCATTCAGTGCCAGGAATAGAAAAGAGCCGGCAAGCCACAGAGCAGCTCCCACAAGCAAAGAGAGTCAACACGGAATGTCTGCAGCACACAACTATTCAGAGAGCCTGCTTGCCACAAGACTACAACACATACAACAGCCACAACAGCAACAAAGCGCTAAACTACACAGAACAGCACACAGCTATCAGACAGAGACAGCCAGAAGAGGTGGACCTGCACCCAACAAGAAGCTTCAGCCCAAGCCTGGGATACCCCAATTTGGGTGCTCCATTGTTGGACATGTCTCATATGACAGCCCTGGTCCTAACTCCAGTTCCAACATGGGCAGCGAGCTGGATGAGGAGGACAACGAGGTAAAGTGGTTTAGTGACGTGGCCTTCCAAAGCCTGTCGTCTGGATCGCCTCAAGTGGATTACTTAGACATGTACAACTCCAGCCACTGTTCCTCCACTGGGGCTTCCCAGCCCTCCACCCAAGACAGCCCTGCCGGGGCTACTGCAGCCTGGCTGGCTTACGCTGACCTCAGGGGATCTGGTCCACGACTAGACAATGAAGACTTCCAAGTCACACGCCAGCAGCAGCCCTTGTCTGGGGCTTTTTACACACCCCACGAAGGTCTGGACCCGTCTAAAAAATATGAGATGGGCAGCTTTGAATGTGTGGATGTGGCTGTAGAGAAAGACGAGCCCAAGAAGGTGAGGAGAGGAGTGCCCAAGAGACAGATCCAACTGAAGCGAAAGAACACAGCTGAGCTGAAGCTGGGTGAGAAGACTGATAGTAGTCCAGTCATGGTTCCTGGTCCGGCGGTTTCGATGGTCAGTCCTTCACTACAAAGACGTAACAGAGAGTCATTGCAAAGACAACACAGCACGCCTGCTACCTTTCAGGAGCCATACTGCCCTGAACCTTCCGCCGAGAAGCCCGAACGGCCCGAGAGGATGGGCACACTTCAGAAGTCTTTGTCAATGGATGAGACAGGTACCAAAACTAAGATGGCCACCTGCCTAATCAAGAGTATCCTCTCCAAGAAGATGCAGAATGTTGGAAAACAAAGTGATCTGGAAGGAGGTCACCTTAGCCCCTCTGAAGAACAAAACCCTCCTCCTGAGAGAGAGGTGTCAATGCTTAAACCAAACTCTTGGAGAAGTGACACGGTCAAACCAGAGATGGGGTCTGATTTACTGTTCCCCTTTGAGAGTAAAAAATCCAGAGAGATGGACCCCATGGAGGGGAAGCAGTCAAATGACAGTAAATGGAGGAATGAGATAGATGACAAACATTTAAGTGACTCAGCAGATGTACGTGCCCAAGTTAGAAGCACACAGGCTGGAATTACAAACACAAAGACTCTGAAAACTGACTCTGAAAACCACGAACAACCAAGAGTCAAAAACACCTACATGTCCAAAACACCAGAGATTACCCTTAAACCTAGTCCTTTTACAGAAAAGAAAACCTCTTCTCTAAATGTATCGCTAACGCCAGAGTTGGAAATGAAACCTGATGTAAACCACGAGGCTGCCAATTGTGAGAGGACTTGTCAGAGAGAAACCAGAGAAGAACAAATATTTACTTCACATAGAGAAACCAGAGGAGAAGAACAAATATTTACTTCACATAGAGAAACCAGAGAAGAAAAGGGAATGGAGACCTTTAACAAGATGAATGAACATATTGAGAATGTAGAAGCTAATGGTAAGGGTAAAACCAAAGCTCCCCTGCACAAAGTAAGAGATGTAAGAAAACTGGTGAAAAACACATACAATCTTTCATTTAAGGCTGCACCAGCACTGGAGAAGGATGATGGAAAGGAGGAGGGAGTCAAGAGGAGGGAGGAACAGAAAGAGGGACATGAGAGGGATGAGAGAAGAGAGGAATGGTGGGAGGATATGAATGAAAAAATAGTAGAAAAGAGAGAGGAGAAAATAGTGGAAAAGAGAGAAGATATTATCATGGAAAAGGGAAAAGAGCGGAAAGGGGATAACCTACCACCACTTCCAATATATCTGCAGAAAGAGGAAAAATCTATGTCTCGTCCTCAGCCAATCCAGATAGAATACAAAGCAGTCAGCTGGAAAGAAAGCAAAATAACAATGTCCAACCAAACAGAAAGGGAAATGTCTGAAGACAGACCAAAGTCTGATTCTTTAAAGCAGGTGTCCGCAGTTGCAGCCAGAGAACCAGAGCACCCCTTTCACATAACACCTGCAAGTTGCGCAACAGAGGAAGTAGCTGTGACAGAGACAGAGATGAGCCAACACAAGACTCCTGTAAAGGACACTGTCAAAACAGATACAGACAAGACTGAGGTAAAACCTCGTCAAACAGAGACACAGAGAACAACCAGAAGACAGCGAAGTGTATCAGAGAGTGACAAACCTGAAGTCATGCGAAGAGATACAAAACCACCTATGCTGGGCAGCAGCCCAAAGCTCCCTAGTAAAGATAGGGGAGTGTCAAGTGCTTCTCTAGTGCTACAGGATGGATCCAGTAAGGCCAAGTGTCTGTCAAACTCAGCTCCAGCCTCTCCGGCGCCAGCCATGCCTGCCTACTCTTCATTCCCTGTACCAGCCTTTTCAACTTCAACAACTGTACAAGCCTCTTCATCTTCAACTCCTGCACTAGCCTCTCCATCTCCAGCCTCTGTACCAGCCTCTCCACCTCTAGCCTCTGTACCAGCCTTGTCAAATCCAACCCGAGTACCAGCCTCTCCACCTCTAGCCTCTGTACCAGCCTTGTCAAATCCAACCCCTGTACCAGCCTCTCCAACTCCAGCCTCAGGACCAGCCTCTCCAACTCCAGTCCCTGTATCAGCCTGTCCAACTCCAGCCTCTGAACCAGCCTCACCATCTCCAGTCTCTGTTCCAGCTTTGTCAAATCCAACCCCTGTACCAGCATCTCTAACTCCAGCCCCTGTATCAGCTTGTCCAACTCCAGCCTCTGTGCCAGCCTCTCCAACTCCAGTGCCTGTACCAGCCTCTACAGCCCAAGATCCAATCTCTACACCTTCTCTCTCACCTGGTCCCAAAGCTACCTCAGTCCCAGCTTCTTCTCCAGCCCCAACCTCATCCTCAGGCCCAACCTCATCCCTAGGCTTAACCTCATCCCCAAGTCCAACCCCAGTTTTGGGCAATGCACCTTCCCCTGTCCACTCAAAGATCCCCACCCCTATCATTTGTCATTCTGTGTCCATGCTAGTCAAGGAAAAAGGTTACCAGGCAGATATTGGGTCTGTAGTCTCTGAAGTTGTGTCAGAGGCTGTGATAAGGGATGTGGGAGGGGTCCCAAGGAAACATATCAACCGAATAGAAATTCCTCTTCAGTCCCATGGAACTTTAGATGGGGGAAATATTGACTCAGATGAACAGAGAATCTACTCTTCCTTATCTACATCCTCCGTGAAAGTCGCCACATCTGTACCATCGTCAAGCGCTGTGAAAGAATCCTCATCTCTCTCCTCAGTCCCTATCAAAACATCGACCTCAGCCTCTGTCAATGCGTCTGCCTCATCATATTATACCCATTCAGTCCCAACCTCCCCTAGGCTTCCAAGAGTATCCTCTCAAATGGACGACAGTGTTAGGAATCAGGAGAGGGTTAGTGTCAGAGCCACAGTCAGAGACATTGAGCAACGCACAACATCACCACCCCAACAGAAGAAAACTCGGGAAGAGACTGTTGAGAAAGAGACAGTTAAGAAGTCAACCTACTCACCAAAGTTAACCGGCTCACTTCCAGGCTCACCTGCACTGATGAGGAGATATAGACCGCAAGCGATTGAGGTGAAGTCGCTGTCTAAGGAAATAAATCACCAAGATAAACAAGAGACGACCGTCATGTCAAACAGCAGGCCTCAACCTATAGAGGTTCGCTCAATCGCCAACGGTCCGCCTGTGGCACCAAAACCGAAGTTTAGACTGACAGATGTAAATTCACTGTCCAGCGAAACACAACAGGAACCATTTGATGTAGCCCCATCAAGTTTCAAACAGCATAAAGAAGAGAGGCTTGTGCCTAACGAGAAACCATCAACTTCAGCTATGACAATCCAGAGACAACTATCATGCGATTCCACACCAGCGCCCAACTACAATAAAAAGCTATCTGTTTCTGCAGTCTCCAGCTACAGGCCTCCACCAACCAAGACAACAATCATAGCTAGTTTCTGTCACAAACCAGCATCAACGACAACAACAGATACAGAGACAACCAATGACAGGCTGAAGCAACCAGCAGCCTCAACCCAGGGACAAGGACAGGCCCCTAGCTACAACCCCTTGACATCCACAGCCCTCACAGCCCCCGGCCCAGGGCCTACCTCAACACAAGTCCCTACCCAAGAACGAGCTGCTTCCCCAGCCCAAGTCCCTACTCATGCTCCTGTTAGAGACTCAAGCCAATCAACTGTTGTGGATGTAACTAGTCACCAACAGCATCCACAAACAACAACATTGTCGTTCCCTCAGGAGCAAGCTTTGCCAGTTACCTTCAATAATACAAAAAGACCCGCTGCAATATCAACCCAGGGGGCACCCCGTTACACACACCACATTCACACACACCAGCCCCTCAACAGATCCTTGTCAAGCGATCACTCGCAGAGGGCAGGCGACCTGCATTTCTACGCTTCGGATGACCCGCCAAGTTACGACGAGAGGGAGAGCTTCAGCCCTCTCCACCTCCCCGATCTTCCTCAGAGGAGGCTGAACCGCTATCACCCCTCCTCTCCTTCCTCCCGCCACCCTCCTTGCTCCTGCACTTCTAGCTGCCCCTCCCATCCTTCTCACAACCGCAGCCCTCATCCCCACCACCACCCTCCCCATACCCACTCCCCTCCCGCCCCCTCCCACTCCCCTGGTCATGCCCTGCCATACTCAATGGGGGGTCAACCACCTATACGACTGCACCCGAGCAGAGCGGACCTCCAACCTCTGAGTTCTATGGGCTACCAGCCCAGCTCTCCTAAATCATCCACCTTCTCCAGCCCCAACCATCCACCCCAGGGTATGTACCAGTCCCTCCAACAGGCCCCTCCACATCCCTCCATGCTCCAGCCCTGCCCAGCCGACCGTCCTCTCCAGCCTCCTCCACACATGGACCCCCGTCGGGGCCCCCCTCTGCTCCGCGCCCCGCAGGGCCAGCCGACTGTGTCTGGTGGCCCCTACAGTGACCACAGCCACTCTCCCAATCTGCCCTCTATGGACCCTCAGTACCTGTGTGGCCCACAGAGCCTTGGGCCCTCCTATGGGTCTGAGTACGGGAGTCTGTCGGGGTCTGATTATCCAGACAGTACAGGGAGTCTGGGGTATGGACAGAACCCTCGCAGGGTGCTCATGGATCCTGAAACAGGGAAGTACTTCTACATTGAGATGCCTGTGCAGCCACTGAGGAAAATGCTGTTTGATCCAGAGACGGGGCAGTACGTGGAGGTGCTCATACCACAGAGTACCATGTCTCACTCGGGCCTTTACCCTCCATCAGCCGCCCCCTACTCTCCCACCTCGGCAGCTCCCTACCCCTCCATCCACAACCCCAACATGTATGCACCCGCACCCCAGTACCTCCCCTATGGCCCCCCACCGCCTGTACCTCACTCCCAGGCTCAGCCCCAGCCACCCAGCCACCCGGAGATTCCAGCCCCAGGGATGATGCACCAGAATGGGGCTCAGGTCAGCTACAGCAGCCCCGGGAGCCAAGGATCTAAGACGGAGACTCAGAGTCGTGCATCTCTAGACCAGAGCTATCTGGAGAGTATGTACTATGTCCCTACAGGCATGAACACTAGCCCCCCGGACTGCTTCCATAAAAAAAACCCAGGTCTGCCCAATACAGGGGGAAAGAGGGCCTGAAATAGTTGTCTTCTTAGTGCCTGTAGGGTTTTAGAATACAGGCGGTGTGTATATGAGAGGTCTAATGTTAGCCCCTGATGATGGTTTTAGCTGTATTTACCTGGCAACTGGACTAGACAGAATTATTGTGTGCTTGTTTGTTGTTTTCTTATTATTTTATTATTTTTCTGCTTTTATTTACCTGATTCTCAGATCAGGTTTGTTTTAAGCATTGTTTTTGGTCACCAATTTTTTTTTTTGTCATGTTAAAGGTCCTTGGCGATCTTTTAGTGATTTCTTATACATTTCTTTTTGGACAGAAACAAAAAGTCCAAATATTCTACTGGTTAACTAATGGCCAAATGGTGTGCCTTATCCATAATCCAAAAATGTTCATTAACTCTAAACCAAAATATACTGTTTGTATTTACATTTTTATGTAAAGCATGTCATGTTTACATTTTTGTGTAAAGCAAGATTTATGTAAAGCATGTCATGTTTCAACTTATCATGCATGTGCATCCATCATATATTTGAAATAAATTCACCTTAACAAACTTGAAACAGATACCTTCACACGGACCTTGTGCATGTAATATTTTCTCTATAGAATTCATGATTGAATGAGTAGGTTTTGTTCACAGAGATGGCACCAATAGAAAATTATAAAATATTGAATGTAATAAAATGCCTGTGTAGTCCTTGTCTGTTGTTGATTTTTATGAATAGACGGACAGCTTACAGAGACCATAACATGTCCACAGCCATAGTCTTTTAAGGAGCAGCACTTTCTGGGAGGGCAAAAAAGAAAAGCTTCAACATTGTCTTGTTTCTGTTCCCCAGCCTCAAAAGTACACACACACACACACACACACACACACACACACACACACGCACAAACACACACACACACACACACACACACACACAAACGTTCTACTCTTCCCAACAAGTCAGGTCAGGCCTGCTATCCACCTCTCTGGTCTAAGACTGCCATCTAGCTATAGACCAGAGAAGGGCAGAAGAGCAGTGAAGAGGATGACCAAACCATTCAGTCCAGAGATGATGTCATGCTTTCACTGCATTTCATTCACTTGTGGGAATGTTGCAATTCTGTGTTATTCCTGTGTTACCCTTAGTTCTTGATAGGAATGCCATGTGAATATTATCTTCCATCAGTCCATTTACATACACAAAGAGATTGCATTTCTAACCAACACTTGGTCTTTTATTTATGAGATAACATCTGAGGTTGCACTTACGTTTTGAAATCGATTCAAATACCTACCTTCTATACTCTTGGCACACACACCATACAGTGCTGCTTGAAAGTGTGTTAACCCTACAGAGATGGTCATTATTTCTGCATAAAATAAACTCATAAAATCCTTATCTAAAGAGTAATTTGTGATAAAGACATTCCACATAAAGTACACAGACAAAAACATATGATATATTGTCCATGTTTATTTAACAAAAAAAAATATTTAAAAAGACATCAGATTTGTTTTGTGCAAAAATATGTGAACCCCTTAATTCAATAGTTTGTTGTAACTCCATTAGCAGAAATAACAAAGTTAATGTCTCCTATGGGATTTTTGCCCAGAACTCAGCCATTTGAATGAGGTTTCAGGGGTGTCTGGCATGTACTGCCCACTTAGGTCCCAATTGGATTAAGGACAGGACTTGGACTAGGCCAAAACACAAATCTTCTTAGCCATTCTTTGGTAGATTTGCTTTAATGCTTTGGGTGATTGTCTTGGTGTAAGACCAATTTTCAGCTCAGCTTTAGCTTCTTCCTAGCAACCCTGCCATGAATTCCTTTTGGGTTCAGTGTTATTGTTATTGTTGAAGCATTCACAGTAACCTAAGTTTGGGCTGGCATTAATCTAATGTATTATTTTTGCTGTGGCTCTTGGGGATATTGTGGAAGGGCGTCCAGTTTTAAGCTGAGTTCCGGTCATGTTGAATGCTCTCTATTTGTAAATGATTTGCCTCACAGTGGACTGATGGTGCTCAAATCTTTTTGAGATGGTTGTATAGCCTTCCCCAGATTGATGTGCTCTCACTACCCTATTCCTGATGTTCTCTGGGATCTCCTGTCCTTTCAGCATGATGTGTTTTGCATTCACCAGTATGAGTAACACAAACCCTAACAGGTTTCTTGTCTCTATATAGCAGAGGCCTACCCAAACTTTCTTAAATATCCTTCCTTTTATTGGTTCATTTGCCACCCACTTATTTACCCAGCTGATACTACTTACCTACTTGATTTAACTACTTACCTACATTTCATCCTTTTTAATTTTGTTTTTCTATTATGCACATTATTTCGCTGAACCAAAATATGGAATTGGTAACTATAAACCTGCTCTGCAAGATAAAATGAACGTTTCTGATTAAATAAAAATTTCAAGGTGAACACCTTGTTTTACATACTTTCAAGCGGCGGTGTACTGTATATACTGTACAATGTTGTGTTTATTTTGAGTGCTGCCCCTTTCATCCACTAGGAGGCAACATACACTATGGCACATACACTGTGGGAGGTAACCCGTCTGTCAACAGAGACTATTGAATTATTATGCTGAAGTCTATCTTGTTGCCAGCTTTTTGTGACAAAACAGCCTGACGCATGGAGTTAAGATAATCTGAATGATCATGTTGTCATTCTTCAGTTGACTCAGAGTGGTGATGACACCTACATAAACTGGTGTTACAGACACATCATATCCAACAGTTGCATTTTTATAACCCCTTAGTCATTTGTCCGATAGCTTCATACAGACAGATTTTTAGTTTGCTAACTTTTCCACATTAAAGTCTAATAACTATGACCATCTCCCAATTTAAACCAACGAGAGCTTACAGTTTTTTCTGATTGCTTAGGCACTATCTTTGAAACTATAGGCTATTTTTGCAAAACTCTAACACTAACCACAAAATCTTACCCCAAACCAGCAAAACATTCTCTTACAAAAGTAAACATTTCTTGCAATTCTCTTCAAACTCATTTAAGAAATCGTGTTTGTGTCAATACAGTACACACAAACCGTCATTTGAGTAAGCACACAAAGCGCCAACTATGCACTGATAACATAAATGAAAAACACTTGTGGCTTTTGCTTTTTCAGTGCGCAGGGCATAGCAGATTGCAATAAAGTTTTGTCATACATGTAGTACAGTTTTGCACAATTGAATAGACATTTTTCTCTGAATAATAAAAAAGTCACATCTCCACAACCGTACACACAGGGAAAAAAGAAATTCTGGCCTAAAAACTATACACACAGCCTTCAAAATCAAATAATCGTGTCAGAATCACGCACACAGACATCATATCTGTTGCACACACTGAGCATGAAGACACTGTGTGTAGAAAAATGGAAGATTTACGTAGGAAAACTAAAAGAATCCATGAACACAGCCAGTAAAGAATAACTTTATTTTACATAAAGTTTAATCCTGGCCACCTAAAAATAAAAAATATACTTCTATATACACACATACATTTTATATCATCAAGCAACAAAAAGTTACAGTTTGGAAGAGTACATATGAATGGAGAGAAAAGAAAACACTGAAACCTTAGGCATTGTCCTGTCTGTTGACCTGGCCACATATTTTCATTCACATTACAACTGATGTGTTCCTTGGACAAGCAGCAGGGGGAAAGTGCCTAGCATGGTGGATCCATCCTTAGCATGCTTCTGCAGTGATTTCACCACAGACCTCATCCATTGCCTGGAGAAGACTCACTTGCTGATGAGGGTTCAAATAATACACCTTCCATCGCCAAGCTGAGAAAAATCCTCAATTGGATTGGAAGGAAAATATGGTGGAAGGAAAATAATTTGGATCTGGTGTGGTTGGTGAGCCTGGGGTCCCATGTTGTCTTTCTGGGGGTGGGAAAAAAGGTCATACACTGCATCAAGGAATACCAGAAGGAATGCTGTGTTATAAGGGCCAGGTGTGACATGGTGATGGACAACCCCTGCTGACTGATAGCAGCACACATGGTGATGTTTCCACCCCTTTGGCCAGGGACCTCCACCCTTGGTGATGTTTCCACCCCTTTGGCCAGGGACCTCCACCCTTGGTGATGTTTCCACCCCTTTGGCCAGGGACCTCCACCCTTGGTGATGTTTCCACCCCTTTGGCCAGGGACCTCCACCCTTGGTGATGTTTCCACCCCTTTGGCCAGGGACCTCCACCCTTGGTGATATTTCCACCCCTTTGGCCAGGGACCTCCACCCTTGTTCCACATTTACTCAGTGGCCAATGATGTTCCTTCCCCGGTGCTGCCTCTTGGTCAGACTGAATCCTTCCTCGTCCTCTGTGTCTTCCTTTACCTCTTCCCCTTTCTGCTCTTTGTTGCTCCATTTTTTTCTGTACAATCACGAGTCTTTGTGTGCTCTTTTTTATACTTGAGTGAACAAGGATAACTGAGTGACAATTTGGTTAATTGGGCTTGCACATATGAAGTGTGTTGTAATGCATTAGAACTCTGAGTTTTGTCTGGGTGACTCATGTATTCTCATAAATGGAACAGGTGCTTTCTCAATGACAATTGTGCTCACATATTGAGAGTTGTGTGTAGTGTTTTGCAACATGAGTAAACTGGAATCGCAAATTGAGTTGAAGCAAATAGAATGTGTGCTTGGTTATACTCTGTGTATGCTTTCAGTCTCAGTATATAAACAACTGGGAAAAACTGTAAACACACACACACAGGTATCCAAATGTGTAAGTATGGAGGTGTATTTCAAACATTAACACACTCTCAATTCAATTTATTTATGGGATTGTCTTTTCTCACAATGTTGAAAAAAACGTACAGAAAAATACAAGGCTACATCTGGCCTTTGTAGGTCTGGCCATAAGACTTCATCCACATCACATGCGATGTTGTCTTGAGCTAGGCATTGTGGAAAGTATTGTCTGCGGTGCCATATCCAGGCCTGGCACAATCCCTGATCAACATCTCCACAAGGCTCCTCCATTGCCTGTAGAAGGGGGATGTGCTGGTGGGGCTGGCAATCATACACCTTCCAAAGCCATGCAGAGAAGAATTATTCAATAAGATTCAAGAACGGAGCGTATGGGAGGAGAATGAGTGCAATGAAAAGTGCCCGGCAGCCCGGTGGAAACTAACATTGTCCCAGATGATAACGTACCTGCCTGCTCTGGCCTCTGGTCATTAGGGATTAGTCTGTTGTGGAGGGTGTCCAGAAATGGGATAATGTATACCTGTGGCCTATTTATGGTGATCAAGTTCTGATTTGTGTTTGAACTCATTATCTAAAAGTTTTTTCACACGTGTCAATGTGGAAAGACAACTGGTGAAATGGTGTAGCAATGTGGAGACAAATGTTTACAGTTTTGCTAGAAGTGTTATTAAATTGAAAACTGACTGTAAAGTACTGAGTTCTGTTTACAGTTTTGCAAAAAGTGTGATATAAATTTACAAACCTACTGTAAAGCAGAGAACGTGCATTTAGATTGGCACACTTGGCAAAATCTTTGGCTACAAGTGTTAATGGTTTGTTAATGGCATGGATTTTGGCGTCTGATTGCAATAGTGTTACCATTGTCATTGAATGAAAATCTACTCCACGTATTTGTCTAGCAATTACTATCGATGGTATAGCTTCATTTGTTGTGCTGTGTGTTGCTAATGTCAAAGATTGTGGGTTTGAATCCCACAGGGGGCAGTGTATGTTTGGTTTCTTTTGGAAAAATCCTTTTTGATTAATTTTAGTGCACTGATTTTACAAGTGGCTGACAGAAACGGTGTCCCTTTTTTTATAAAATGTATCTCCATATACTTCAGGGACAAGCACTATAGACTGTGTAGTACAGTCTGTAGAGTGGTGTGCTTCTGATTCCAGTGTTTTTTTGTTTGAATCCTGCTGTATAGGTATAGTTTTTCTGTTTTTTTATTCCTTTCAATTAATAGGTGGTTGACAGAAATACTGACCCCTTTTTTATTGAGTTGATCTCTACTCTAAAATGACCCTAGTGATTGTGTTGGTGAGGGAGAGACACAAAACAGTACAAGTAATTTTTGGAATTTTAATATCACAGTTGATTGACAGGGGCACGGATTTTGCCAGTCGGTGACTGGCAGAAACTGTGCTTCCTACTTTATTGAATGAAAATCTACTTCAGAATGAAATCAACCTGTAGAATGTGTTGGTGAGAGTGAGACACAATAACAGTAGAAGTTTAGTCATTTATGGAACAATTCCTCTCGACAGACACAGATGTTGAATGCAGAAACTGCATTCCCATTTTCATTGAATATATTTCCATATATTTCTTTGACAAAAGCTATCGTCCCTGTAGCTATGTCTGTAGAGCCGTGTGCTTCTGATGCCGGAGGTTGTTGGGTCAAAGCCTGCAGGTGTCAGTATAGGTTCAGTTATTTTGGGAAAAATCAAATTGGATTAATTGGAGAGCGCAGATTTTGCGGGTGGTTGTCAGAAATTGTGTCTGCTTTTTTATTGAATGGAACCCTACTCTAAAATGAACCTGTTGAATATGTTGGTGAAGGAGAGACACAAAGTAACACAGAGTAACAGTAAGTAATTTTTCGAAAAATCACTGTTGATTGACAGGGTCCATGACTGGCAGAAACCAGAGGTTGTGAGTTTCAATCCGGCAGGGGTCAGTATAAGTTTAGTAAGTTTTGGATATATCCCTTTCGATTATCAGGAAGACACAGATTTCGCCGGAACATTTACCGGCAAGCTACCACTGGTAGAATATTAAATGGAACGTGAATTCTCTCCTCTCCCTTTGCTTGCTTGTTTTTAGTTTGTTGCTACAACATCTAACTGGCTAAATTGAGTTTATTTACTTGCTCATACTGGTCATAAACTTAGCTTAGTTATCGACATATGGCTGGGCACAAACAAAATGTTGTTATAAGAAAATATCCACGAAGTCATTCTGAACGTAGGTGAGCTAGTTAGAACAGGCTAGTATACAATATAATAGCTTCTGTCCAATTAACTTTAGTGAACGTCAAGCAGTTATATTCAGCTTTGTTCAAGTGTATGAAGTGAAAAGATACATTTTTAAAAAATTATTTCATCTTTCAAAAGACATTTGTAGTAAAACACTGTGATACGAAAATACACAAATTTCTTACCACAGATGATTGACCTGGTTTCCACGTCAAAAATGTGAAAGTCTTCTGACATTAGTATAAAATGCCACAAGAAAATTGGGATTTTTCTCTGTGAGACTTGTGCGGAGGAAAAAAAACATTTTCTGCCCATAATGCCCTAACCAATTAAATCAACTAGCTTATGTTGTCAAGAATTAAATGCAGTTTTCAGATATAAAATGCATGATTGGACGGCAGAGTCAAGAAACACAATAGGGCTTCAGCGCCTTTGATTGCTGAAGTCCTAATAAACACTTATACACAGTATGTATAATGAACTACTAGACAACTCTCACTAACTCATCGATTGACTTATGTTATGACTGAGATGCAGTGGTACTTTTGACCAACCAGGAGACCCAGGACATTGGTCAATGTCGGACCCAGACAGGAGCATCCTCGTTCAGCCAAAAAGCATACAGACACCCCTGACAGCCCTTGTCTTTGGAGGCAACTCCAGGGGTGTTAGGAAACACGTAGTGATTATCTAATACTGAAAGCAGGAAAAAGGCTACTCCAGTTTTTTGCCAGGGAGGGTCTCTCTGACACATACTCATATCGACACTAGAAACACAGATTGGTACAAAAAGAAAAATATAGAGCTATGTTTGTTATTATTCGGTCTTTATCAAACATTTCAGTCTGTCATGTTATCTTAATCGTTCATTTTCTGCCCTGTTATAGCGCACGCAGCTCGTCACACACAGTAGTACCATCACACCCAGGTGAGGGTGGGCTTTACGTCCTGACCCTGTATGTTTGGTGTTGGCCCACCGTGGGTGGGGCTGTGGGGGGGGGGGGGTTGTGGTTGGCTGAAGATAAAGTCCACCCTTCATTGTCTGTGATATCATAACTCCAGCAGAGAAGGGATCTCCCCTCTCTGTGTGGGTGGATGGGCTGGGCGAGGTAGGGAGTAGGGAGGGATAACACCATAAAGGAAAAAATAATGATAAGGACTGTTTGGACTAAAACATGAGCCATGAGTGTAATGTAGACCAGCCTAGAGAGCAGACAGACAGGGATGGGTAAGGGTGATGTAGACCAGCGACGTCCCCTCCTACACATCAAAGCTGACTACCAAGACCCAGACTCTGAGGACATTCAGAAAAACAGGAAAACTGTGTCTGGGTGTTTTTCAGTTTGTTAGTCTGGTTGTCTTTGGGATATAGTTCTATTGAAGCAAAGAAACCATGACATTAGGTTAGGCTGAGCAATACCAGACAGTATGACGTAGTAGTGTAACAGTAGAACCTAAATTAGACTTTGCTCTACCAGAAACCCTATGCTGCACATTGTCTGGAATCGTGTAGCAATCAGTCATGACAGGATAGTGAATTCATGTTTTTTTTTCTTCTTTTGTCTGACTATTGTTCCTAATCTTCTATTCTTACAATCTGATTTGATCTTGTTCCTGTGCTCCAGTAATATAGATCACTTATTTCCTTCTGGCCTCGGGATTTTGACTGAAGCAAATCAGATCCAGTTCTCACGTAAGAATATCATGGTAGCAGAGAATAGCAGTGAGACAGGAATCTTTCTGTACCTGTCATGACCATATTTGGCCTGTTTCCTGGGGCAGGGTTGTGAGTACAAGGGCATGTAGGAATATGCTGGTATGTGGGGACAGGGTGATGTAGGGTAGAGGACGGAGGGAGGGAGGGAGGGAGGGAGGGAAAGACAGATTGAGAAACACCTGATTGTTGCCTTGAAGACATCATTTGTACCCTAGCAACTGACAAGAATAACAACAATACCGAGGGTTTTTGTTGTAACAGACAGGGAAACAGTTACAAAATAATTTATTGTGATTTCTGAAAGTAGGTATATGGGTCAAATGTTGGTTGTTGAAATGGAATTATTATTCCCTTCAGGTGACAAAAGTCATACCTTTCTGATTTCACATCAGTTCAAAGTATTGCCTCACTTCACTCAAGTCATCTGTAAAGTATGTCTTGAGGACACTATGTTATGGATTACGCAGCAATATCACCAGGCAAATTTGGTTCGACATGCTGTTTTTGGGAAGGCCTTGTTTCTGCATTGGAAAATCCCTAGCTTAAGGCAACATGCGAGCGGATGCTCAACCCCGTTTCCAAAAAAGTTAGGAAGCTGCATAAAATGCAAATACAAACAGAATGCAATGATGTGCAATTCATATATCCCTATATTCAAATGAAAATAGTATAAAGAAAACATATCAAATTTTGAAACTGAGAAACGTTATTGTTTTTGGAAAAATACATGCCTATTATGAATTTGATGCCAGCAACATGTTTCAAAAAAGTTGGGACAGGGGCATGTTTACCACTGTGTTGCATCACCTCTACTTTAACCATACTCTGTCAGTGTTTGGGAAATAAGGAGGCCAATTGCTGTAGTTTTGAAAGTGAAATGTTTTCCCATTCTTGCTTGAAATAGGATTGCAGCTGCTCAACAGTTCAGGGTCTCCATTGTCATAGTTTTCATATCAAAATGCACCAAATGTTTTCAGGTTTGGACTGCAGACAGGCCAGTTTAGCGCCAAGACTCTTTTACTATGGAGCCATGCTGTTGTAATATGTGCAGAATGTGGTTTGGCATTGTTTTGCTGAAATAACCAAAGCCTTCCCTGAAAATTTTTTTTGTCTGGATGGCAGCATATTTTGCTCCAAAACATGTAAATATTGTTCAGCATTAACAGTGCCTTCACAGATGTGCAAGTCACCCATGCCATGTGTATTAATGCACACCCATACCATCACAGATGCTGGCTTTTTAACTGTGCGTTGATAACAAGCCGGATGGTCCCTCGCCTCTTTAGTCCGGAGGACGTGGCATCCATGATTCCCAAAAATAATTTTGATTATTATTATCAGACCACAGGACAGTTTTCCACTTCACCTCAATATATCTTAAATGAGCTCAGGCCCAGAAAAGGTGGTGGCATTACTGGATCTTGTTTATATATGGTTTCTTCCTTGTATGGTAGAGTTATAACTTGCATTTGTGGATGCAGCGATGTACTGTTTTCACAGACAATGGTTTTCGGAAGTGTTCCTGAGCCCGTGCAGTGATGTCCACTACAGAATCATGTCTGTTTTTAATGCAGTGCTGTTTGAGGGCCCAAAGATCACGACCACCCAATATTGGTTTTCGGCCTTGTCCCTTGTATAGACAGATTTTTCTGGATTCTTTAAATTTTTTAATGATATTATGTACCGTAGATGATGAGATCCTCAAACTATTTGCAATTTTACATTGATAAACATTATTCTTAAATTGTTGCACTATTTGTCTGCGCAGTCTTTCAAAAAGTGGTGGACCCCTCCCCATCTTTACTTCTGAAAGACTCATCCTCTTTGGGATGCTCTTTTATCATCTTTTAATCATGTTACTGACCTGTTGCCAATTAACCTAATTAGTCGTGAGATGTTCAACCAGGTTTTTTTTTTTTTGCATTGCACAACTTTTCCAGTCTGTTGTTGCCCCTCCTCCAGGTTTTTTGAAATGTGTTACTGGCATCAAATCCAAAGTGGGCATATCTTTTTCAAGAAACAATAACACTTCTTAGTTTCTATTTTGGAAAAGGGGTTGTACAACCTATCTGATGGCTGTGCTAGAATAATATTTAAATGTGCAGATGAATATTTTCATTTAGCAAGGCGTGGGAAGTGTTCTCTTTCAGGTCAGTGATATAACTCTAGGGGGAAATTGTGACTGATGATCCAGTCTGTTTACCTCCTGCAACACACACACACATATACACATACACAAAATACATTTTTCTATCCTAGCGGGGTCCAAAAAAAGGATTCCCTATTTTCCATTATTTATCTCAACTGGTTGAGTTAAGGGTTAAGTGTTAAAGTCATATCTGGTGTGATGCTTCTAAAGTCAAAGCCTAAAAATGCAGGTCTGTCTTTCCACTGGAACCCCACAATATTTCATACCTGGTGCATGTATTAATGCCTAATTTGGGAGGACTGAGGGACAGAAGTGGGAAAGACACAACACTGAATCTCTCTAGTCTCTCTCACACACATACACCGAATCACACACACCATAGACAGTGCATTCATTTGTGTGTAGTCAGATTCAACAACCTGCAGAAACGTTTTTTTTATTGGTCATTGGATTCTTTCTGCATTACATACAGAGCTGAGTCATGGAAGGGACGCCCTGGCCACAGACAGATGACATTATGACTATAGACATGAACACACACAGCAAAGATTAGCATTATAGACAGAATGAACTAGAGCCAAGGGTCGTAAACCCTATTTCATTATTTTTCTACTACTCACTCACTGCAATATCTTGACCAAGACTCTGACCAACAGACCTCATTTTTTTTCCTGACCCCCCCCACCCCACACACACACACACACACACACACACACACACACACTTCTCTCCCCAATCCCTTCCAATATAACCAGCAGTGTGAAACCCCACCTTCTTTGAGTATATGTGTCACCTATATCTACTCTTAAGGAACATGTGGAATTTAGAATCTTCTCTCCACATTCTATGGAATGCCAGCAGGGGTTTTATTGAATTAGGTTTCCACAGCGCAAACAAGCCCTCTGTCGGACATTACCATAGGTCAATGCTGGGAAACAGTTATGTACTGTATCTCCTAAAAAATATGATGAACCCTTGTTGGAGAAAAGGTGTGAGAGTAACCCAAAATCTGGATGTTTTTTTGCCGTAGTAAGGTCAGGATTAGGGTAAACATACAACAGTATAATTTGACTGGATTCCCCTATTGCATGTAACCGAGACATCAAAATACTACTAAATGACATTTTAGATATTTTAGTGAACAAGCTTTCTCACAAGACCTTTACCAAAGTGACATTGACTGGATTTCTTTTATACCAGCCAAGCGTGTACTAGTATATTTCACTAGTGTTTTCCCTACCATTGCTGATAGGCATGCTCCATTTAAAATAATATGAGTCAAAAACAGATCCAAGCGTTGGTTAACTTCTGACACATTTGTTGTTAATCATAAAAGAAATGTGGCATGGGCCTTATCTCGAATAAAACGTTATGAGTGGCAGATTTTTATTTCAATTACAGGAAAATTTAACTGGTGCTCAATTCACCTATGTCCATTGGGTACAATTAACGTATGAATATATGCAGTATGTGTGAGTAGAACAAACCCCACCCTGTGAAGGGAATTTACCGGAAAGCATTGTTTACTTTGTTGAGTAAATCAATGTTTCTTTATTAGCAGTGCTTCCATCTTGTTCCCACCACAAATACCTTTGGACTCTGGACCTATTACTGATAAAATTACTATTCTTAATTAGGGCCTTTAATTGCCACTTCATTGCAGCATCCCACCTCTTTGAGAAACATCCATGCCTACCTCCAATGAAACGGGTGTATATGATAAATGAATGAAAATAGAATAATCATGCATCAACACACTGATGTTACATTTTTTTTAATCTTGAAAAAAGTATCACAAGAATGTGGTGATTTTTCAAAACTCTTAGTAAAAACATCCAAAATGATCAAATGTGTGACACAGCTCAAGTTTTACATTGAAAACAAATTATTGTGCTTTCATTTGGTTTGTGAAAAAAATTTCACTGAAGGATTATTGATTCAACCACAAGTTATTGTGAAATATAATGACCACATTGAAGCAAACAAAACATCATTTAGTCATTGTGAAAACCAGTTAATCCAAGAGAAAACAATGCAAAACACGTGTTTCAGAATGGCCAAGTGCTGAAGGAAATCTGCTACATTTTATTTACACATAATTTGTTACATATTTTCACATTAGACAAAACTCTTCCTGTACACTACCCATCACAATTCCAATACAGAAATCTAATATATGGCCATATACATTAAAACACTTAAAACATATTGTAAAATACATGTTCATATATGTTAATTACATATTTCAATCTGACATATATAAAAACAGACAATTCTTGTATATTTTGACATATATGTAGATATGTGTTGATCAAACCAAATATATGTTTACAACATATATGCTCATATAAGACATAAGTTACATACATATATTGCCATATGTTATATTTCCATATAGGTTGACTGGGTAGTTTCTATCAAATAATAGTGTGATCAGTGAAGACATCTTATAAAATCATTGAAAAAATTTTCTTTAACTGTAATGCTACACATGTTTTCTGTCACAAGTACATCTTTCTTGATGAAGCAGAGTTCTAGCTGGACCAAACTCAGTATTGTGGGCACAATATCAGCCAACAAGCAACTGTGCCTGGACAAGGGGGGGGAAACATATCAATGTGTGTAGCGTTATCCCTGGTGAGCAATGTCAGCTCTGGATTTGCCATGACAAAATAGTTTTCCATCAGTGCATGAATGATTAAGTGTATTCTTTGAGACATGGACTTGAACTTAAGGCCAAATGCTAAACACAGAATTGATGTGAATTAGTGGGATGTGTGCTACAATGATTGTAGAAGATGACTTACTTGATCACACTTTTGATTATGGCATTTACCGTAAATTACGGAAATAATTTTCAGTCAATTGTGATGGGTAGTGTACAGTAAGAGTTGTTAAAACAGTGTAATATACTGTCCAGATCACCTTCAGGACTTCTAAGTATCATTTTGAAACATGTGTCTTTCATTGTTTGCTTTTGGATTAACTGGTTGTTACAATGACTAAATTGAGAGGATTGCATTAGGTTTTGTTTTGATGACTTAACCGATGTCCTCATTGTATTTCATTTCATTGTACTAGGAGTTTTGAAAAATCCCTACATACTATTGATAATAGGACTAAAGTGATTCAAAAACTGTATTGTATTGTACATAAGCATTGAGGTGGTCTTTGTTGGTTTTAAAATAACACAACAGTGGCAACAAGATATTGGGTTTGAACCCAACTGATGTCACACCTCCTTAGGGTAGGAATTACAGTGGATATAAAAAGTCTACACACCCCTGTTTAAATGCCAGGTTCTTGTGATGTAAAAGAATGAGACAAAGATAAATCATGTCAGAACATTTTCCACCTTTAATGTGACCTATAACGTGAACAATTCAATTGAAAAACATACTGAAATCTTTGAGGGAGAAAAATAAAAAACTCACAATAACCTGGTTGCATAAGTGTGCACACCCTTAAACTAATACTTTGTTGAAGCACCTTTTGATTTTATTACAGCACTCAGTCTTTTTGGGTAGGAGTCTGTTAGCATGGCACATCTTGATGTGGCAATATTTGCCCACTCTTCTTTGCAAAAGCGCTCCAAATCTGTCAGATTGCGAGGACATCTCCTGTGCACAGCCCTCTTCAGATCATCCCACAGATGTTCAATTGGATTCAGGTCTGGGCTCTGGCTGGGCCATTCCAAAACGTTAATCTTCTTCTGGTGAAGCCATGCTTTTGTGGATTTGGATGTGTGCTTTG